>JAHSVA010000012.1:16475000-16575000 GCA_019915185.1 Eucalyptus camaldulensis
TTTCTTTTTTCTCCTATTCTTCTTCTTCTTCTTGTGGCCAGTCACCGGACTGACGACCGGCCAAACGAGGGCCGACAACCTCATCGGAGCGTCGCCGACCCTCGGCGAGGCCGGCCCTTGTCGGCTGAGCCTCGCAGGGCCGGCCTCGCCTGGGTTGGGCGAGGCCTGCCTGGCCACCGGCGGGGCTAGGCGTCGCGAGGCTTACCCAGCCCCAGCGAGGTCGAGCCTCGCCAAATCTGGTGAGGCCGAGCCTTGCCGGTGGCTGGGCTTGCCTTCGGCGAGCTCGCCGAACCTCGCCCTGGCCTGGCGAGCCTCCAGCGAGCTCGCCGGACCGGCGAACGGCGACCGGCGATGGCGACGGACAGCGGCCGGCGGCGGCGGATGGTGGCGGGCGGTGGTGGACGGTGGTCGCGAGATGGCCGAAGGGAAGAAGAAGAGTTGTTGGTTTTGATTCTTAAATTTGTTCCCGGAACAAGAATCAACTTTTTTTTTTTTATTCTTGATTACACTCCAAATCTGTTCCCGGGAACAAATTTGTTCCTAAGAACAAAAATTTTACCAAACGCGATTCTTGGCCCAAACTAATTCTGAGAATAAAAAATCAGAATTTGGCCCTGTTTGGATAGTTACCAAACAGGCCTAACTTGCCAGTTTCACAGTAAACTTGTAAACCTTCATCTTTTTTTTTAATAATTTTTTTCATACTTAGTTTTTTCTTTTGGGTCAGGTTTTTCATATTTAGTTCAAGGAAGACTATACGGATGCAGCTGTGTTTCATCCTTCACAAGAGATCCAAGTATTCCCACTAGCAAAGCCAATCCCATGGGTCCATTAAGGTTTAGGATGCTGTCGAGGATTATACTGCTTTTTTTTAGCGGCGCAGATTGAATATCTTACTTATGGGTTGCTTCAACCTCTGACTGTCGAGTATAACTACACGTGCGGAGCTTCGCTTGAATTGGTTTGTTTTAGGTATGAAAGTCCACGTCAAAATGAGATCAATAATTGACGTAAATTTTTTTATTTGAAATATTTGGGTTCAAGCGAGATGGGCTTGGCAAGAAGGTGGCAAGAAGGCGTTTAATACTTATGGAGAGAGATGCCTTACAAATTACGTCTACCTTTAGCAGTTAATAAACTTACCCAATCATTGACTCATGCTTGTAAGCATAGGTCTGCATGTTGGCAACCTCTATGATTGTTTCGTTTCTGACTTACTAGAGTCATACAGATTGGACTTCAGCAGGTTCATTTTGGACTGTGGAGTCGTGGTTTTTCCTCTTCTTGCCAAAGAGCAGAGTTGTATTGAATTTTTCAATCTATTGGGCATATTGGTGATGATGCTACGTGTGAATAATACTTTACCTTTTCGTCAATTTAAAGGTTTGGTTTAGACTAGATACTGTGTTGGGTATGCTCTCTGATCTTGTCAATTTATTGAATTTATAGAACTCCCAAAACATGCCAAATGTCTGATGGACTGTGAAGCTGCTGAAATCTTACAAGGAATCCAGGAGCAAATGGTTGTATTGTCTGAGGATCCAACGATCAAAATTCCTGTGTAAGGAGTACATTCTCGTGGGTATTCTTTTGATCCCTCTCTTTCAACATACCTGAGTCAACTGTCCTTTCAGGTCCTTTACCCGTGGATTGCAATATGCCAAAAATGGAATTCACTATACAGATCCGGGATCAGTGAGAAGAGCTCTAGAGTATCCTTGTTTTTGAAGTTTCTTTTGAGTGCTTTAGTTATGTGATTACCAATTCTCCTAATGAGGTCCCTTGCAATGGATAAAACATTGTTAACCATTAACTCATCTCAAAGGCCTCTTACACAATATGGTGTCACTGAGGGCGAGGTACTAATCTCAACTTTTTGGGTAACATTTCTTAAGAAGACGCAGTGCCATTAATCTCAGATTTGGTGCAGATATGTGTCATTGGGAATGTCTGTCCAGAAACTCCAGATGAAGTTTTTGCTCTTGTTCCATCCTTGAAGGTACTCTATGACCATACTTTAAGATCTTTAGCTTGCCATGGACAATTTTTTATATGGCTGGTAACCTGCATTAGTAGAGACAATTTGGGCACCTCCGTTTAAAGCTGTTTTCATCCCCTGAAAGGCTTTTATTTTGTATGTTCCATTAGTGGAAAATTTGGCCTTTGCTGGATAATTGTCAGAATCAAGCATGACGAAACATGCTAATATCATTTTAAATAGAAGAATTGAATGCAAGTTCCAAGTTTTGAGTCAACATCTCATGCTGTGGATTCATAGGGTTCTTTTCACGACAGAGATTTTCATTTTGAGTCGCCAGTTAAAAGAAATTTAGATGATATCCAACTAGGGTCATTGAAGTTTAAGCTTTTTGTTTACAGTTCATGTCGGGGTAATATGTGTATAAATATTCCTGCATGCTGAAAACTAGAGACGTCATAAAAGTCTCTGTATATGTCATTTTGTCTCCTTATGGCATGTTTGCTATTCGGCTTTGCAAGCCATTTTTGTCAACTCATTGATTCCTTATTTAAGTGTTTAGAAAAGGAAATTCGTCTGTACAACTAGGCTACCATTTGGAATCGATTCTGGTTGTATAATCCCTCCGGCTGCCTCCTTGTCATCATTACTGATACCTTGTCTTAGACAAAGTTTTGACTCCAAGTTTTGTGCAGTCTAAGAAGAGCAAGCTCGCTGAGCCTCTCAAGGATGTTTTGGCTGAACTAGTTAAGCTCAGAAAGGCAACGTGACACCCAGCAGAGATCTGCAGTAAGATACCACAGTTGCTGATCGACTGACATGGCTTCTTCTCCGCTCTTGCTTTTCCTTGGTGCTGATTACCGACTGGTCTTTAATGTTAACTGCAGGTTTTTTTTGTTTATAATATTTACTGTATTTCTGCTCTCGGAATTCAGGTTAGAGTTGTTCGGTGGGTTAGATTGTGTATAGCTTCACCTAGCAGAAAAAGAAGCAGTATCCTCAGGACTTTCCTGCATCGTTTTGTCACTTGTTGGATTCAGTTTTGTACTTGAATCTAGAGATGTAAGGTTTATTCTTGAGGAAAGTGTTACTAATACTTTTGAAGTGTACTGTGCATATGTGTTGACTCCCTGAACACGATAGTGTCTTTTCATATGATATGCATGACGATCATCTCATGTACTCACCTCATCTTCACGTTGTGGAGCCAGTGAATTTGGTGCTTCCATTAGCATTTCGTTGTACCCAGACTGTCGTCTCAATGGTAGAGTTCACCGACTGCGGTTTCTATGCAGTTCATTTCCGATCTTTATCTCTCTCTCTCTCTCTCTCTCTCTCCTGCTGAACATAAAAAGTCTATTATTTCACTATTAGTTATCCAATCATGGGTCTTTTATTACTAAAGGTCGAGTTTTAATAGTCAGAGCATATAACCTCGTCTGTGTTTCTATATCATTATGTAGTTATAATTCACAGAGTATTCCTGAAACTTTTGGGTTAAAAGCTTTCAGATCAAAAGCTGAGTGAACTGTTGTAGCAGCCATCTTGACTTATGATTATGGAAAACTCAATTGCCAATGACTCGCCAGTTATGGACATCGATCTAATCTTTTTGACAGTAATAAGGATAAGTATAGAAGCAGGATTTAAGATTTGTGAAGTTGGTCAATTGACTATTCAACGTCTTGTTTTGGCCACTTGAGGATTTAAAATTAACAAAAACTTAGTTCGCCATAGCTGGGATTTATCAAGAAAGCCTCAGCTGCTACCCCCCACTACTTCAAGTGATTGGGGAGACATCGGCTTCAGCAAGCAATAGAACATGACAATGTTGATGAGCTACATGGGTTAATAAAAGGATGAGCCAAATCCTGTGTCTTAGGGCCTCTTCCCAGAGACTCCCTTACACATCACCACGGCCACCAGGAAAACCCCAATGGCCATGGTGATGGCCATGTTGAAGCCGTGATTTGCTCGGAAGGTGAATCAAGAGGGTTACGGCCCCATGCACTTGGCTTTGCAAACAAGCATGGGCACTAATGGCCCTCACCCTCAAGTTGATCCAAGTCCACGAACTACACAGGTTAAACCCCACTTTGCATTGTGTTGCCGAGAGAAATAGAGAGACATTGAGCCGGAGCTCCTAGCCGAGTTCCAATCTGTCTGCAAATTGTCCACTGAAAACTTGATGAGCTAGTGTGAAACTATAGTTCACATTGCCATCAAGAACCGCAACCTCCAAGCATTCACGGTGCAGTTTGAATAGGCTTGAGAGAGTCAATCTAACAGTCAATTTTGGATTGGAAAGACCAAGAGGGTAACACTATCTTACATATTGCTGCATTCGTAGGTTAGTTCATCAATTGCGTGGTTGTTTGTGCTTTTATTGTTCAATCCTTGAATTGACATAATCCAACTCCGGAACAAATGTAATGGTAACAAAGATAACGGGATCACCTTATTTGGTTCTTTTGATGAAGAGAAGAAAACGAAACAGGAGGGATTACCATCACTCCCTCCCAATCTTCTACTTCCTATTTTCTTTTCGTATTGAATACAGTTTTTACAGCTTGATCCATTCTTTTATCTTCTTTTGTTTCCTTAGTGATAATCATTTGATTTCTCTCCAAATCACTCTATCCAAACTTGTAATAGACTTTTTATGCCATTCAATTGGATTGTGACAGTGAGGTCAAGAAGTAGCGTTTCTTCAAAAATAGGAAAATTTAGGAACTCATATTAGGATAGTGAAAATATGCGTATGTAGATTATTTTTTAAATGTATTCATTTAATTTACTAGATACACATTGGCCTGTTTCAAAATCCAATTAGCAGATGGAAATTACAAAATGAATGAGATTAAATTTGCATGATAATCCTGATTAATTTTCGGTTTAAAAGACTCAATTCGATCAAAACATTCACTTTGTTTTAGTCAGAAAAACGTACTTCTCATTACTAGGCTAAAGATTGTCGGTACAAAAACAAAGAAGAGCCCATTGGGCTTCAGAGGGTTTGGACAACCAATTAAAGGCCAGGTATCTATTTTTATAGGCTTTAAATATAGATTACATTTAGTAATCCGGATTAGAGTCTAGATAGGACAATTTATTATCATACTCAGTATTTGAGACTGCCACTTGGATCGAATAAACTAGGATATGTCCGGATAAAATGATGGATTAGAAATTCGAGATGAGGGTGAGATAGATCCGGATTGGATAAGAAAAAATTTAAAAGAATTTTAAGAGGAACAACAACAACTTGCTTTCTCCTATGATGACCGGGGCCAATCATTGCAACACAATTTCTCCGGAGAGCGAGTTGCGCCGGTGGAAGAGTTCGTCAGAGTAGCGCGATCCTCTGTAGTCCATGATTTCTCCGGGGATCCACGCTTTCACTGCAGATTGAGGGAACAAGGAAAGCGAAAAAAGGTTATCTCTTTTCCTCAGTCGCTTCTCACGAAGTTAAGCGCCGCTGTTCATCGTTCCCTGCGGCTGCTTCATCTTGCTCGTTATTTGATGGTTCGTTTGCTGCTACGCCATCGACACAAGTCTGTGCTAGAACTTCCTGCTGCGTACGCTCCTGCCAACGACAATCCTTCCCCGTCGGCAACTGTTGACCCTAATTCCTCTTGCCTACATATTTTTAGTTTTTTTACGCATTACAATTTTTGCTTTATAATTTTCATATCTTTAGTTTTATTGAATTTTTACGTGTTTTCAGATCTTATGTTGAGTGTATCAAACACTTGATAGGATAAGATGTGTCCATCTTTACTATTTGGAGAATTTTATATCCTGCTTTATCCTATCCTATTTAGATCCTTCTCCTAACGACAAAATGCAGAGGATAAGTGAGGAAAACATAATAGTGACATAGAGATCGCCTTGTTTATTGCCTATTAAGTGAATTGTAAAGGTATGATTAAAATTGTTTCCCTTCCAACCCCTTTAAAACTCATGTTTAGTGAGCTCTAAATATCTCTAAGTTGGATGGTTTTGGATACATGATTTCCTTCCAACTCTTTCCATCATGAGCGGTAACATCTCTTTTGTTCTTCCGAAATTGATTAGTCTGAACAGATTATAGGAGATAGAAGCTAACAAGTACAATCCGACACAGCAATAAAATAACTAATTTGTGGACAGGAAAATTACTCCCAATCAGTTGAATCTCGTGCATATAGGCTATCGGGATACCTCTCCAAGGCTGTCTTTCTCTGCATAGCCAAAAAGCTCGTGTACAACATGTAATTGAATTTGAAACTTTTCGATTAATGTGAATTTGCCTATTATGACTCACATACTAATATAATTTCTGGTGATTTGGACTAAATTGTACTTTTTGAATAGATTCAGGAATTCATTACATTGGTCGAAGTGATTCCATTCAATAAATAAGGTCTACATGCTTCGTTTCTTCTCCCAGTGCACGTGTCCGAACGGCACATCCAAGTTCTGAACCGAATCGATATCACCAGGGAACATTTCGGCAACTTCCTAGGATCAAAGGATCAGAAATAACTCCCAAGTATTATTAACTGTAGCTGTTCTTGTCGTGTGTCTGTATAATCTATCTTTCCAGTCTTTTAAGGTTTGCTAAAGTACTCCTTTTTATCAATTGCATTTGACGGACTCATCTTTTAATTTCTTGATTCCTTAAAGACCTCTAATCTTTCTTGAAGTCGGGCTTCAAATAGCTTTTTTCCTATTTCTATCTCATACAATGCTAAAGGGGAAACGAAAAGCGCCGAGTCGCAGCTTGCAAACATGAACACTCGAAGCTTACATGCACAAAACACGTAGAGGACGATTTCTCAATTTTCTGTACCTCTAGAAAGAGGCAAACCATGTGATCTGACAAAACACAACTAATCTGCACGATTGTAACTCTTTTTCTAGAAATTTCTACTCTATAGAGTTAACAGAAAAGAAATTGAGAACATAACAGAAACCTAGATAAACCTATATTTAAAAAAAAAATAGCAAAAAAAAAAACAAAAAAAAACAACTAGATCCTATCGCTTCTTCCAATAAAGAATATGATATCTCAACACTTTTAAGAAGTTAATCTAATAAAAAAACAATAAATTGAAGTATTATATGCGAAGTGAATATTCTAAATCAAGCTAATTGAAGAAGGAAATAGCAAAGTTCAAAATCCTAAATTTATCAAGTAAAAGACGTAAATGGGCCTGAGCTGCCCCACGTCATTGTCCATTTAAAAAAAAAAAGATTAATCATATCTGCAAAATCACACAAAATTTCTTGCTTTAGAAACCTAGAAAAAGATCTCAATCAAACTTCAAGATCGATCTATCAATTCATTCTTTAAATTTCTGGGTATAATGAAACCAATTTTGGATCTACTATTATCCTTTCCATTTTCTTTCACTTCAAATTTCTCCATTGGAATTTCATCGTGTTTCAAACCAGATCAACATGAGAGAGGGCTTTTCTCCGAATCATCTCTCCAATTGGGATTTGCACCAAAGATAGGGGATCTTGTTTAGGGAATTAGGTCTCAGCAAGTGAAGTATCATGGCAACCTTGTAGTGGCAACCTTAATTGCGGCCGCAACTTAGCAAGCTGTGCTCGCTCCTCCGGGAGGATACTGGCAAAATTCCTCTTAAAATCCCACAGCTGATTCCACTGTTGATACATTTACATATAGAAGGATGTCTTTTGGTCTTTGCAATGCACCTGCTACTTTTTAAATATGCATGATGACTATTCTTTCTAACATGATAGAGAAATACATTGAAATTTTCATGGATGATTTCTCTGTTTTTATTCATGTTTGCATAACTTGGCTTTAGTATCACAAAGATGCAAAGAGACTAACATTGTGCTAAATTGGGAGAAGTGTCATTTTATGGTGCAGAAAGGAATAGTGTTAAGCCATAAAATCTTTGCCAGAGGTATTGAGGTGGACCAAGCCAAAATTGAAGTTATCTCCAAATTACCACCCCTACTTCTGTGAAATTACTTCAAGAATTTTTAGGACATGCAGAGTTTATGGGTGATTTATAAGGGATTTATCGAAGATTGTATCAATACCACTCACAGAATTGCTTAAAAAAAGATGCTGAGTTTAATTTTAACTATAATTGTTGGCAGGCATTTGAGACCTTGAAGGAGAAACTAATTTCGGCTCCTGATTTTGACGCCACCAGATTGGTGCTTGCCTTTCGAATTAATGTGTGGTGCTAATAATTATGCCATTGGAGCTATGCTTGGTCAAAGAAATGATGGAATTTTTCGATCTATACATTATGCTAGCCGAATCCTTAATGGAGCCCAACTGAATTATGCCACCACTAAAAAGGAGCTTTTGGCAGTCGTTTTCACTTTTGATAAATTTCATTCTTATTTGATTGGCTCCAAAGTAATTGTCTATATTGATCATACAACTCTAAAGTACTTGTTGGCAAAGAAGGATGCGAAACCAAGGTTGATTTGTTGGATCTTATTGCTTCAAGAGTTTCATTTAGAGATCAAGGATAAAAAAGAGACCAAGAACCTCATGGCCGATCACCTATCTAGGTTGCCAAATGCCCCTAGTGATGAGGTACCGATCTTGGATGACTTTCCTGATGAGGCACTCTTTTCATTGAAAACTGAAATTTCATGGTATGCAGATATTGTAAACTATTTGGTAAGTAACATCCTTCATCTTGACTTGAATTATCAACAAAGGAAGAAATTTTGCTCCAATGTTAAACACTACTTTTGGGAAGATCCTTACTTGTTTAAGGTATGTGCTAATCGAGTTATTAGACGTTGTGTTGCTAAGGAAGAAATCCCTAATATTCTTTTTCATTGTCATGATGGAGAGGCAGGTAGTCACTATGGTGCCATCAAGACTACTGCTGAGATCTTACAATGTAGATTTTATTGGCCTACTATTTTTAAGGGTGCATATGCTTATATTTCTCATTGTGATAGGTGTTAAAGGACTGGGAACATATCTAGAAGGCATGAAATGCCCTTAAACAATATTATAGTGTATGAATTGTTTGATGTTTGGGGCACTGATTTCATGGGGCCGCTTCTACCTTCTTTCGATAACACTTACATATTGGTTGCTTGTGAGTATGTGTCTAAATGGGTAGAAGCCCTGGCTTTGCAAGCTAATGATGCTAGAGTTGTTTGTAATTTCTTGAAAAAGCACATCTTTACTCGGTTTGGTACACCTAAGGCCATTATAAGTGACCAAGGCACACACTTCATGAATAAACAATTTGAGTCACTTTTACATAAAAATGGAGTCACTCATAAGGTAGTTACTGCTTATCATCGCCAAATTAGTGGCCAAATTGAATTTTGAAAAAAACTATGAGCACTAATATGAAAGATTGGGCAAGAAAACTTGATGATGTTCTGTGGGCTTATAGAACTGCTTTTAATACTCCTATTGGTATGTCACCTTTTTCGGCTTTTGTATGGTAAAACATGTCATCTACCTGTTGCATTAAACATAAAGCATATTGGGCTTTGCAGAAACTTAACTTTAATATGCAGGTAGTAGGTGAGAAAATATTGCTTCAATTGGATGAGTTGTAAGAGACACGCAATGATGCATATGAAAGTGCAAGAATTTACAAGGAAAAACGAGGAGATGACATGATCGACACATCTTAAGAAGGGAGTTTCATATAGGTGAAAAAGTTTAATTATATAACTCCCATCTTCATTTATTTCTAGGTAAGTTGAAGTCTAGATGGACCGGTCCTTATGCTATCACCAAAGTATTCCCTTTTGGAGCCATTAAGATTACTAATGAGAAGGAAGGGACTTTCAAGGTGAACGGTCATAGGCTCAAGCACTACTTTGAAGGAAGTTTTGATGCCCAAACATCTTTCATCACCTTAGTTCTACCTACTTAAAAGCAAGGGAAGAGTTCGACTGCGAACTATAAAGTAAGCTCTTCTTGGGAGGCAACCCAAGTTTCTAGTCTTCTATTTCTTATGTTTGTTTGGTTTATGTGTCGTCTATAAAAAAAATTATAAAAAATAAAAAATAAAAAATAAAAAGTTAAAAAAGAATTTTTGTGGCAACAAATTTCTATTTTGTAGGGATAGCAATGTCCATGGGCATGAGGCAAAGTGCATACTCTATCGCCTTACCATGCACCATAGAGGTAGAAGAGGGGTTAGGGACACGACTATGCGACCTTACAAATAAGAAATTTTCTTTGAGTAGCCTCTAATCACAGACCTAAGCCAATCATCACCCTACTGGGCCTAAGTCAACATGGACAATTAGCATTTTCACATATTCAAGAGAGTATCTCTAACCTTCCTCTACTCTAATTTGGTTGCCTCATTGCTCGTGTTTAATTCTTTATTCTTAAGCATTGAGGACAATGCTTCATTTTAAGTTGGGGGCCATTGATAACTCTACTCTAGATAGAGTATTTTTACTAATTTAAGCTTGATATTTGCTAATTTTTTATGAATATTTGGTGAATTTATTTGCTACTCATGTAATTTTATTGAATTTTGTAAGAAACACGACTTTCAGATTTATAAGAGATAGTGCGTCAATTGCAGAACGTGAGGACCAATGCGTAATTTTTCCATGTGTTTGTGCTGGATTTGTAGATCAGTCCATACGCCTCGATATTTTCTAGAATATTGTAATATCTCTAAGGATATTTCTTAGTTAGCTTTTATGTTTTTATTTTCTTAGCGGAATTGGCACATGTCAATGAGAGAAGAATGAGGCAAACCTAAATCTATTTGCGACTCAAATTGTTGAATTTGTTTAAATTTAGCATTATGTTTTCTTCAATTTTCATTGTTAATTTAGCTTTAATTATATTCTAAATTTCTTTTGTTTAGAGCTACAATGGCTCTTAACCATGATTGATTGACTTTCAAGACTTGTTCATGCAATATAATTATTTTGATTGTGGCGTTCTCTATCATGATCTTAATGCTTTTAGAAGTTTGGCCAACTTTTAAATGATTTTTTTATGTATGCATGATATTGGGTGGGGATTGTATACATGAGAACTAGTGATATTGAACCATAAATTAAATCTAGGTCAATGTACACTAGATTGTTTGTGTGGTTGTGGTAGTAGATCTAGGTTGGGATTACTTAGATTAAATTTGGGAATTTCCACAAGAACTTAATGCTTTTAGGTAGTTTAAATTCACGTATGGTTAGTGTGGGTTAACAAACCTAATTAAAGGATTATTAGACCGAGATTGGCTTGTAATCTAATTTAGGGAAATTTCAGCAACACAATTGGAAATTAATTTATTGCATGACAAGTTAATAGAATTGATTATGAGCAGTTAAGTGAAGTTGGATGCTCTAACACTTTATCTCTTGGTTAAAATCTTGAAATTTATCTTGTTAATTTTTGGTTTACTTTAGATTAGGTTTATGTTGCAATTTTAATTAGCTTTCGAATTCTTTAAATTTCGACTCTTTTATAGTTCAGTCCTTTAATTGGTTTAATTCACTTTTTATTTGCCTTTTCAACTTGATTAGCTAAATATTTAGATTGATCACTTTTGATAAGTAATTGTATTATTAGAGACAATCCTCGTGAGAATGATACTCACTTATCACTTTATTACTTGTAGATATTGTGCACTTGCAATTCACTTAACAGTATTTGATGTTAAGTCGAATTGATGTTATGAGTCAAATTGATGTTACAAGGGTTTTCAATCGATATATTGAGAGCGTGTATCAACCTATAATTGAAATAGAATTACACAAACAATGACCTAATATTTGTCTCTCAAAACAAACCACATCCTATTGTAAATCCTTGGGGCTCTTTCAATTTTGAGCGAAAATTTTTTTTGATAAAAGATTTGCGCACATTGTAAAAGAAAATTACTCAAGATCTAATTTCTAAGCTTTTTCCAAATTTTTAGAAAAAATAAAATCTTTTTTCTGAAATTTTTGAGATTTTTAAATTTTGTTAATGCTATATTACGGATCCTTTGCATTCGACTCGAGTCAAAACCGGCTCAGGTCCATGGCTGGAATGGGCTCAGTGAATGAGCCTAGTTCAGTGACCGTAAAAATAAAATCTAAAAAAAAAAAAAAGGACAATAAGCTTGGCCTGGGACGTCAACTGTGACATCCTGATTTTCGAGTCTGATTTCGATGAGATGAAATGGGCTTTTCATCGACGTGTCTATAGCATTTTTCTTTGAATTGGCCACTCACGAGTTAACTAGCCTATCAGGTATAGCTGTTAAGGAATCTAAACGCAATAGACATGAGAATTCGACCATAAATCGACTGCTCGACCGTGCTAATCTGTAAGGGTCATTACGGCACTGTAAAAAACGATTAGAGACCGGAGATAGGTCGATTCAATAGATGTATGTGATTAATGCGTGGATGATTCCACCTAATTGCAAAATTTCTGTCGAACGGTACTAGATCGATTTTTTTGTCATTTTCGTACCAGATGTCCGTATTTGAAATCTTGAGATTTTCACAATAACTGAGAGTCGTTAATGTGTCGAAGATGCACGTTGTGGCTCGAAAATAATCGACCACGAGTCAATTATATTAAAAATTCATAAAAGCTACCTAGTAGATTAGGACGCACTAAAATCATGTCAAATTGAAATTAACCGCGAAATTGAACTCGATTTTAGAAATTGAAAGTTTTGTCATGTCATGATTCATTTCAGGAACGTCGACTCACTTTCCAAAAAAATTTCGAAGATTCCGAGATTTTTACGGAAAAACGATTCGGAAAACAAATGGAAATTCGGACGGACTTGTTTGAAGGAAATTTGGACTTCCAAGTCGGGCTATGTGCTGATGGAAATTTATATAATTTTTGTGGACTTTTTCTTCAATGAAATTGGACTTTCGAATTGGAGGAATCAAAGAAGAAATTGAAGCCGAAGTTGAGTGCCAAAAATGTGAAATTCGGATTTAAGCCTGGGGGCTACATTTTGGCATCAATTTGATTAATTCGTGGATTATATTTGCTAAAAAGATTTTTTTGGGGGGGGGGGGGGGGGGGACAAGGCTTTAATGCCTAGCTATTTATCTTTGACCAATTCCTTTGTTCCAATCTCCTTAGCCAATCCATCCAATTGCTCTCCACGGACGCAGCTTCTCTTTCAATTTCTTTCAGTGCAGCTTCTTCCACGTCGTTCCTCTCTCCTCCTTCTTCACGGTGTTGCTTCACTTTCATTTATCTCTCTCAGTCTCTACCCTTTTTCTTCTATTTCGTTTCTGTCGAAGACTGCTGCTTCAAGGAATTTGATTAATTCATGGATTATATTTGCTAAAAAGATATTGTGTGTGTGTGTGGGGGGGGGGGGGGGGGGGAGGACAAAGCTTTAATGCCTAGATATTTATCTTTGACCAATTCCTTTGTTCCAATCTCCTTAGCCAATCCATCTAGCTACTCTCCACGAACACAGCTTCTCTTTCAATTTCTTTCGGTGCAGCTTCTTCCACGTCGTTCCTCTCTCCTCCTTTCTTCCACGGTGCTGCTTCGCTTTCATTTATCTCTCTTACTCTCTACCCTTTTTTCTTCTATTTCGTTTCTATCGAAGACCGCTGCTTCAAGGAATTTGATTAATTCATGGATTATACTTGCTAAAAAGATATTGGGGAGGGGGGGGGGACAAGACTTTAATGCCTAGATATTTATCTTTGACCAATTCCTTTGTTCCAATCTCTTTAGCCAATCCATCTAGCTGCTCTCCATAGACGTAGCTTCTCTTTCAATTTCTTTCGATGCAGCTTCTTTCATGTCGTTCCTCTCTCCTCCTTCTTCACGGTGCTGCTTCGCTTTCATTTATCTCTCTCAGTCTCTGCCCTTTTTTCTTCTATTTCATTTATGTCGAGGACTGCTACTTCAAGGAATTTGATTAATTCATGGATTATATTTGCTAAAAAGATATTGTGTGTGTGTGGGGGGGGGGGGGGGGGGACAAAGCTTTAATGCCTAGATATTTATCTTTGACTAATTCCT
This sequence comes from Eucalyptus camaldulensis, assembly GCA_019915185.1. Classification (NCBI taxonomy): domain Eukaryota; kingdom Viridiplantae; phylum Streptophyta; class Magnoliopsida; order Myrtales; family Myrtaceae; genus Eucalyptus; species Eucalyptus camaldulensis. The sequence goes on from JAHSVA010000012.1 coordinate 16,488,962, forward strand.
TTGTTCCAATCTCCTTAGCCAATCCATCCAACTGCTCTCCACAGACGCAGCTTCTCTTTCAATTACTTTTGGTGCAGCTTCTTCCACGTCATTCCTCTCTCCTCCTTCTTCACGGTGCTGCTTCGCTTTCATTTATCTCTCTTAGTCTTTGCCCTTTTTCTTCTATTTTGTTTCTGTCGAAAACCGCTGCTTCAAGGAATTTGATTAATTCAAGGATTATACTTGCTAAAAAGATATTGGGGATGGGGGGACAAGACTTTAATGCCTAGATATTTATCTTTGACCAATTCCTTTGTTCCAATCTCTTTAGCCGATCCATCTAGCCGCTCTCCACAGACGTAGCTTCTCTTTCAATTTCTTTCGGTGCAGCTTCTTCCACGTCGTTCCTCTCTCCTCCTTCTTCACGGTGCTGCTTCGCTTTCATTTATCTCTCTCAGTCTATGCCCTTTTTCTTCTATTTCGTTTCTGTCAAAGACTGCTACCTCAAGGAATTTGATTAATTCATGGATTATATTTGCTAAAAAGATATTGTGTGTGTGTGGGGGGGGGGGGGGGGACAAAGCTTTAATGCCTAGATATTTATCTTTGACTAATTCCTTTGTTCCAATCTCCTTAGCCAATCCATCCAACTGCTCTCCACGGACGCAGCTTCTCTTTCAATTTCTTTCGGTGCAGCTTCTTCCACGTCATTCCTCTCTCCTCCTTCTTCACAGTGCTGCTTCGCTTTCATTTATCTCTCTTAGTCTTTGCCCTTTTTCTTCTATTTTGTTTCTGTCGAAGACCGCTGCTTCAAGGAATTTGATTAATTCATGGATTATACTTGCTAAAAAGATATTGGGGTGGGGGGGACAAGACTTTAATGCCTAGATTTTTATCTTTGACCAATTCCTTTGTTCCAATCTCTTTAGCCGATCCATCTAGCTGCTCTCCACAGACGTAGCTTCTCTTTCAATTTCTTTTGGTGCAGCTTCTTCCACGTCGTTCCTCTCTCCTCCTTCTTCACGGTGCTGCTTCGCTTTCATTTATCTCTCTCAGTCTCTGCCCTTTTTCTTCTATTTCGTTTCTGTCGAAGATCGCTACTTCAAGGAATTTGATTAATTCATGAATTATATTTGCTAAAAAGATATTGCGTGTGGGGGGGGGGGGGGGGGGACAAGGCTTTAATGCCTAGATATTTATCTTTGACCAATTTCTTTGTTCCAATCTCCTTAGCCGATCCATCCAGCTGCTCTCCACAGACACAACTTCTCTTTCAATTTCTTTCGATGCAGCTTCTTCCACGTCGTTCCTCTCTCCTCCTCCTTCACGGTGCTGCTTCACTTTCATTTATCTCTCTCAATCTCTGCCCTTTTTCTTCTATTTCGTTTCTGTCGCAGACCATTGCTTCAAGGAATTTGATTAATTCATAGATTATATTTGCTAAAAAGATATTGTGGGGGGAGGGAGGACAAGGCTTTAATGCCTAGATATTTATCTTTAACCAATTCCTTTATTCCAATCTCCTTAGTCGATCCATCCAGCTGCTCTCTACGGACGCAGCTTCTCCTTCAATTTCTTTCGATGCAGCTTCTTCCACATCGTTCCTCTATCCTGCTTCTTCGCGGCGCTGCTTCGCTTTCATTTATCTCTCTCAGTCTCTACTCTTTTTCTTCTATTTCATTTCTATCGAAGACCGCTGCTTCCTTTTGGATTCGACGCCACCGAAGCCGCTCATCCCCTCCACCGAAACCGTTTCTGCTTAGCCCCTGCCACACGCCCATTTCCCCACGATTTCCCTCTACAATGTCCAAGTCTCCACCAAAATTCTCCTCTGTGGCTTGTTGACCCAATGATTCCACGCCTACAAGCCCAGCGGAGAGGACAACACCTTGCTTTACGCCCTTATATCCCTTCTCTGTGCTGCTTACCTTGTTTCTCTCACAACCCCAATTCCGGGATAAAAACACTATAAGTGCCATAACTTGGCACAAAGGGACACTTAAGTACCATAACTTTCGAAAGGTACACTTAAGTGCCACATTTGCAGAAAAGTGAGATACTTGGGTGCCACCTCCGACGAAGCCGGCCGGAAATCATACGTGGCAATTAAATATTAATATTTCTTGCTGAGATGGCTCACCGGAGAGCTGAGTTAGCTCTAATTCACCCAAAACAATGTCATTTTGGCATAATTTGAATTTTAATATAATATAAAAATTAATTAAATTAAATTTAAAACAAAATAATAATATAATTTATATTTTTTATTATTATTATTTAAAAAAAAAAAAAAAGGAGGAGGAAGGCAGCCAGCAGCTGAGGGCTGAGCCCTCGCCACCGCCGCCTCCTTGCCATCGCCAGAAGGTGGGGGAGGGTCGGCTGGGGCCGCCGAGCCCGGGCCGAGGGCTGGTGGCCCCAGCCGACCGACGGCGAGGGCACGCAGGCCCTCATCGTCAGTCGGCTAGAGCCGCCGGCTCGATGGCCCCAGCCCTCACTGCCGGCTGCCTCCCTCTTCCTCCCCACCCCCCCCCCCCCCCGGGCGGCCGGATCTAGGTGAGGGCCGCGAGTTCAAATTAAAAAAAAAAATGTAGAAAAGGCTTAACATTGAGCACTTAGTCAATTGAAGAGTCAAATGTTTATTTTGGCCACTTGATGACTTCAAATTTAAAAAAAAAAAAAAATCTCTATTCAAATTATTGAATTTCTTATTAGTAGAATTCGAGCAATGAAATTCTTATGCTTCACACAGTTTTAAGTAGATATCATCTTTGCGAATGGGATTGGGTAGCTATAATTTATCAAATTGTTGAGGCCGTTTCGATATTACACCAACCAATGTTAAAAAAAAAAAAAAAAATCAGACCACAAATTATTGGCTAAGGATCAATTGCACTTGTTAGATTAATTTTAATTACCTTTGACAACTTACTCCCGGCATTGTGAAATTTCGCATGCAAGTTCTTACTTTGGCTCTATTTATGATGTTTGCAAGTTCGCTACTCCTACTTCCATCCATCATCAACGAGCAAACCCACTCTTCTCCTACATTTCCCTCCTCCAACAATGGCCCTACAAGAAGCAATAGCAGCTGATGATGTTAATCACCTATACAAATTAATTGAGGGGGACGAATATCTCTTAGATCATGGATCCGAGGGCCCCTTCCCACATACTACACTACACGATGCTACAAACCAGGGGAAAACTAAATTGGCTATGGAGATAGCCACCTTGAGGCTGTTGTTCACTCGAAAGCTGAATTGCGGGGGTTATAGCCCAATGCACCTGGCTTTGCAAAATAAGCATTATCCCACTGTGAGGGCACTTATGTCCCTTGACCCCGAATTGATTCGAGTCCGAGGATGAGGTGGGATCACCCCTTTGCATTTTGTAGCTGGGAAAATAGGAGACAATGAGCAAGAGAAGGTGGAGCTCTTGGAACTCCTGGCAAAATTCTTATCTACTTGCAAATTGTCTATTGAAGACTTGACGAACCAATGCGAGACTGCAATTCATGTTGCTGTCGGGACGAGCAATACGGAAGCATTCAAGGTTTTGTTCGGATGGCTTAGACGAGTCAATCTGACACAAATCTTGGATTGGAAAGATCAAAATGGTGACACCGTCTTACATATTGTTGCACTCAAAAAGCAGCCTGAGGTATAGTTCATTGATTTCGTAGTTATTCATGCTTTAATTGTTCAATCCTTCAATTCAACACAATCTTATCTGGGAACAAATATAATGGTAATAAGTTCCTGCTTTTGGAAAACATTCAAAATGAGGAGATTTGAAAGGGACCACCCTGTTTAGTTTCTTTTGACGGAGAGAAGAAAAGGATTCAAGAGGGAGGGTTATTACTTATTAGTCCTTTCCTGCCAATCTTCTACCTCCACTTCTCTTTTTGACAATTTTCTCGTGCATTTGATCCGAAGAGGGTTGGCTCTACCCTAGTATTCAATGCAGTTTTTACATAGGTGGATCCATTCTTTTTATCTTCATTTGTTTCCTTAGTGATTAACCTAATCATTTCATTTCTCTCCAAATCACTCACTATCCAAACATTTAACATGCTTTTTATGCCATTCAGATGGGTTGTAAAAATTAGGTCAACAAGTAGTGCTTCTATAATTAAAAAAAAAAAAAGTCAAAAACTCATATTAAGATAGTGATTACATGAGTATGTAGATTGTTTTTAATTGTTTCGTTTAATTTAACATATACATATTGGCATGTTTGAAACTTAAATTAAGTGCTTAAAATTAAAAATTTAGTAATGAATGAGATTAAACTTGTATTAGTTATTGACTTAAAAGACTGATTCAGTCAAAACATTCACTCAATCTAGTAATCAATATAATTGATAGTAATCAAACTCTTCCCAATTATATTGTTAAACCTATCAATAGTAACAACAATTCCATGTTTGGTAAAAAATAAATCAAATTTAATGATGTATTTTAAATAATCAAGAAATAATTTTTTTATTTCTATTGTCAACATTTAAGATTATCAATACTAGCACTTACTTTTCAATTTCATCAAAACAAGCCTTTCGCTTCAAAAGTGGGAAAACTATTTTAAGCCCGCAATGCTTCCAATTTGTGTTTGATTTAATTGGCTTAACAATGTTTTGGTTGGAGGTTATAGAGGAAAAGGAAGAAAAGAAAGGCAGCGATATAGAGAGATCACCTTGTCTATAGTTTAGTAAATGGAGAGAAAAGTTATGGTTAAAATTGTTTCTCTTCAAACCCCAATAAAACTCATTTTTTAGTGTGCTCTAAATCTTTCGGGTTGGATAATTTTTTATGAGTAATTTCCTTCCAACTCATTACATCATAGTAACTCCTACCTAACACAATGATAACTTAATCATTCTTTTCCATCATTTCATATTTCCTATGGATTACCAAAATCTCTTTCCTTCTTTCAAAATCAATCCACCAGTACATATTGTATGAGATAGAAGCTAGTGAAATGGATGCTAACAAGGACAATCCGATGCAACCGTAGAATAATCACTTTGTGGACAAGGAAATTAATTATTGATCAATTGAATATTATTCATAGAAGATATATATATATATATATAAACACGCACTCACCTGTCTAAGGTAGCCTTTCTCTTCATAGCAAAAACCACATGTACAAAATATAATTAAATCCCAAGCCTTTTAGTTGACGTGATTAACTCCTAAACTTTTCTGAAAAATCATAATCATTCCAGCCATCACTTTTGTGGAATTCTCTATGTCGCGACTCACATGGAAAATTCCTAGCTATCACGTGAATAATTTTTAAGTGAAAGGACTAAATTGCACTTTTTGAAAAAGACACTAGACTTCCTTATATTAGTTCATACAATTTGCATTTAATAAATAAGGTTAAATAGACTTTTCCCCTTGTACATTCGTCATTGCATCACTAACATCATCAAACTTATATAGTTATATGGCATGAGCTCACTTTGTGCACAATAAAAAAGCTTGTGACAAAGCAGTAATTGAAAATTAAAGGGAAGCATACCTCATTTTGTTCCATTTGCATTCTTCTAGATCATCAAGCTCTTGATTGGATATACGAATATATATGTGAAGAACTTCCAAGGTAACACAGCTTTGGAAATCTTCCAAGTGAACCCCAGTGGCGATCCAGATGTCGCAGAAAAGTTTCACCATCAAGGACATCAAGCAAGACGTTTTATTACTACACTCTCTCTATCACAGTTTTATAGCATGGAAGTAACTTTCTTTGAAAAGTACATAAATTGGTTCCGCCTCCAAGATAAATCCGCTCGAGAAGTAATGCTTATAGTGTCAGCCTTAATTGCAGCTGCAACTTACCAAGCTGCGCTTGCTCCTCCAAAAGGATACTGGCAAGATTCCCCTTCAGATCCCTGGGCCGATTCCACTGTCGTTACCACTAATTCCAGCAGCATTGCCTCTGGAAAACCACATCAAGCCGGAGACCTTATACTGAGTGGTTTGGATCTATATATGTACGCGATCTGCAATAGCCTGGCTTTTTTCTTCTCGATTGCCACAATCTTGGCCACCGCTCTTACATTGGGGGTCGGCTCTTTCGTGTGTTCCATCTATGGGCCCATATGCCTTCTCTGCTGCCTTACCCACTTATGTTCCTTGTTAATCCAAGTTCCGAAAGCCAATGCGGCGGCAGGAAGTTTTTTAGGGGTAATTTGGATTTTATCTTGGTTCGCCGCGTCAAGTCTCACCTGGTACGTGACGATAAAGCTCCAAAGAGATCGACGACGAATCGACGCCACACGGAGACGAGTATAGGATTGAAGGGTTCAAAGTAATTTCGCAAGTATTAGTTACTTTAACGCTTCTTGTCATTGGGGCATCTAATCTATGTTTCTCGTCTTGAGATTTGCAAGATCCAACTTTGTTGCCTGTAATGGATCCGTTGATTCCTTCGTCACTGAAGACCTTTACTCTTGCTTGAATTGAGGACTTTGAATAGCTTTTTTCCTTATCCAATTTTATGAAATGATGCGGTGAAAGTCACAACTCGCAAGATGGACACACAAAGCGTATAGGCACAAAGTGCAATGAGCGACATATCTTGATTTTCTATAATTCTGAAAAAAAAAAAAAAAAGGCAAACTGGGTGACCCAATAAAACACAACAAATAAGTACAATTGCAGCTCTTTTTTCTAGAAATTACAACTCAGAACAAAAATACTAAGAATGTAATTGTCATCACCTAACTTTTCCGTTCGAAGAGGAAAAGACATAGGTTTTGGGTATAGTCTAAAGGCATGCCCAAGGCACTCAATTAGATGTAGGCTATTTTAAACCACGCGACATTTGAGTATTCAATATTAAGTCAAATCGATGCTACGAGGCTTTTCAATCAATATATTGAAAGTGCGTATCAAGCAATAATCAAAGTAGAATTGCACAAATAATGACCTAATATTTGTCTCCAAAAACAAACCACATCCTATCATAAAACTTGAAGGGCTTGTTCAATTTCAACTGAAAAAAATTTTTGATAAAATTTTTTCACATATTTTAAAAGAAAATACTCAAGATCTAATTTCTAAGCTTTTTCCTAATTTTTAGAAGAAATAACATCTTTTTCCGAAATTTTTCAGATTTTTAAATTTTATTAATATTATATTACGGATCCTCTCCATCCTCCCCGAGTCAGGACTGGCTCAGGCCCATGGCTGGACTGGGCTCAGTGAATGAGCCCAGTCCAGCGACCCTAAAAAACAAATCTAAAAAGAAAAAGGCATTAAGCCCGGCCTGGGACATCAACCTAGCCCAACCACTAAACATTAACAAACAACAGCCCGGCCCACAAACTAAACTAAGCTCAGAAAACAAAAATTGGCCCCACCAATACAAGGTCGGCCCCCCAACTGAAGCCTAGTAATCCTCGTAGTGGCAACCTTAATTGCGGCCGCAACTTACTAAGCTGTGTTCGCTCCTCCGGACGGCAGGATTTCTCGTCAAATCCCACAGCCAATTCCACTGTCTTTGCCGCCAATTCCAGCAGCATTGCTCTTGAAAAGCCACGTCAAGGCAGAAACATTTTCTTGGCCAGTTGGAAACCACTTTGGTACATGTTCTGGAATAGCCTGGTGTTTTTCACCTCCATCTTCACAATCTCGGGCACCACTTTTAATTTAGAGGACAGCACTTTGCTTTACGCCCCTGTATCCCTCCTCTGTGCTGCTTACCTTGTTTCTTTCACAACTCCAACTCCTAAATCCAATGCCGGGATAGTAATTTCCGTAACAGTACCTTTTGAATTCGTTTTTCTCGCCTCTCCCCGTGTACATAAGGATAAAGCACCTAGAATTTCGACGACGAATCGATGCTGCAGGGCGATGCATCGCCAACTTCCTAGGATCGAAGGATTGAAAGTAATTCGCAAGTGTTGCTTACTTTAACAATTCTTGTCTCGTGTGCATCTAATTTATGCTTTTGTCTTAAGGTTTGCAAGAATCAGACACTTTTATTTAATTGCATGCTATGGACACATCTATTAATTCCTTCGTCACTGAACGCCTTTAATCTTGCTTGAATTCGGGACTTCAAATAGCATTTTTCCTAATTCAACTTTATATGATGTTGCAATAGAAACGAAAAGCACTAAACCACAACTTGCAAAGATGAACGCCCTAAACATACACGCACAAAACGCAAAGAGCTAAATTTCATTGATTCACTGCATTTCTGAAAAGAGGCAAATTGCCTGGTCTAATAAAACACAACAAATAAGCACAATTGCAACCGTTTTTCTAGAAATTACAACTAAACGAAAGAAATACTAAGAATATAACAAGACCCTAGCTACACGTAAAAGAATGACTAGATCCTAAAATATCTTAACGCGTTTAAAAAGTTAAAATAATAGGAACAGTAAATTCACATATTCTATACCAAATGAATGTCGTAAATTTTATTAAAAGGAAATTCTAAATCATCAAATAAAAAATGTAAAATTGGTCGCGACACCTATACCCCTGTAGAATGGCTACTTAATTTTAGTTTCACTCAATATAATTTCAAGAAGCTAAATTGGTCACGTATCTAGGGCCGCTAAAGTCTATATCCTTAAATTAGCTTATTTCTCCAATTAATTCACTAACGGACTCAATAATATCATTTCAATTGGGTAGGAATGTTTTGATAACATTTACAATCAACACCTGAAATTGGACTAAGGTTTGTGGTTAGGTTCCAATTGGAAACAGCCTTAACATGACTTACACGAATTTGAACAGCATTGGTGGAGCTCGCGTGGCTAGACTCGAACTAAGTTCGACACCTATCCAGGGTTTAACGCATGACCTATATTTGAGTCCAATCAATCCATGGATGACCCTCGGTTATCATGTAATCAAATAGAATCGATCAACCTGCCCTGAACTCACGATCGTTCGGAATTGGATTAGGGATGGCGCATTGACCGTGCGGCATCACTCGCAACTGATATATACTTAAGCCAAATCGATCTATACCCATCCATTGATCGACTCATGACGACACGTGATCGTCCACATCAACCCTTATGGTCGAACGGTCCTTTCATGGTTGAACACTCTAGTCTATCGCAACCCTGATTCTAACTCGTCTTGCCCCTAATCAATTAGTTGGCTCATGAGCAATCTCCAAGATCAACCCACAGTTTATTCTCATCGTTGATGTACCAATCCTTATTCAATTCCCGTGGTTTGAATATAGGTCCGAATTGAGGATGTCACGAAAATTTTACAAAATATCTAGTGCATGGGCGGCAAGGAAGAGTATGGAGCACACTAGATTTGTGTAGAAGAGACCACAAAATTATCTCTGCAAATGGCAGAGATATTTGCCCTTGAAAGTCAGTTTACAAGCTCAATAATAGAGCTGACTAAAGCTGAGAAAATCTCTGACTTGAGCAGAGAATTTTGCATGGGCAAGTCGGTGATATGCGCCTATATATGGGCTTGGCGGACATCCGGTCTTACTTAGAAACTAGCAAAACTCTCCTCATTCCTTCATATTACCCACCAAATAAAAGCCTTCGTGTTTTTCCTTGTGTCTCCCCTTGCTGTGCAAGTCCACCTTCATTTACACACCCTCTCTTGTACCCTTGTCAAGAAAAATCTCACGTACTCACCTAAAACTATCACTATTAGCTTCCGCAAACCATCATACCTGAATTTAGAGATGAAAGGTTTATTCTCGAGGTAAGTGTTGCTGATATTTTTGAAGCGTACTGTGCATATGTATTGGCTCCCTGAGCACCACAGGGGCTTTTTATGATATTCATGGCAATCGTCCCATGTACTTGCCTCGTCAACTTGAGCCAGTGAAGTTGGTGCCACAAGCATTTCATTCACTCTACCTGAACCGCCATCTCAATGGAAGGGTTCACTAAATGAGGTTTCCATGCAGTTTATTTCCATTCTTTAGCGCTTTCTCCGTCCCTTCAGCTGAATATTAAAATCCCATCCATTTCACCATCAAATTCCTATCATGGCTCTTTTACAACTAAAGGACGAGTTTTAGTAGTAAGTATTTAGATTTAAATGTACAAGCCATCTCCAAAATTAGCTAGTGGCTAAGATAACAAAATTCACATCACGTTTTATTTTATTTTTCCCAAAACAATATGTAGTTCATGAGAATTCCTCAAAATATTGGGTTAAAAGCCTTGAGATAAAAAGCAAATAATCTATTATAACATTGTGGAGTGATTGGTTTCAAAGTAGGAATTTGAAACCTATACAGTTATAGCTGATTTTCAGTATGTGGAATCGGAAAACAAACCGATGAAAGCTTGGAAGTGGCTTGTAATCGATCCAACCAATTTCAGGTTACACCCGAGAAGTGACCTACATTTTCTGTTTTTCAGTTTTACTCAGTTTTGGGGAAGACAGTATGCGGACACAGCTATGTTTTTTCTTTTATGAGAGATCCAAGTATTACCCTCCAGCAAGCAATCACATAGGTCCAGTAAGGTTTTAGAATGCTGCAGATGATTGTTCTCCATAGCTATCGGTTTATCCCATGAATCTCAAGATGTCAAGATATCCAGAAACATTCCATTCGCCTCAAGTATACGATCATGAAATGATTTTTTTCAAAAAATAGATCCAAAGCCCAGAGGCCAAAGGGTTCCAAAAAGTGATTAGATACATTGGTATAAGTGCAATGACAAGTTCCTTGATTATCAAATCACTACATCTAAACTACAGGTAAAAGTATTCAAGATCCCAAACTGTTCAAATACCCAAAGAGATTTCACTTGATGCTGAATGCAAAGAGAAACCTCTGTGAATCTTGTCTTGGCAAAAAAGGAACGAATCTATTCACCGTAACAGCCAAAGAACAACACATCCAATTCACAAACACGACTAAGTTTCATAAAGGACACATTGCTTCCACTAGGGAAGATCATAGATTTGAATTTCATACAAGAAAATCGGAATTCCATTCCTCTTGATTAGACAAGAACCTCTACCAAGTCTACCTCGCACGCTCACATGGAGTTTTCACATTGGAAAGACACCAAATTCCAATTTGCTCACCCCTACCCGTCACCCACCTCACATTTGAAAACCAGAAAACAGAAAAGCAACAGAGGAAAGTGAGGGCAGTGAGAGGTACGAAAAGCCTCTCTTATTTACACTCCCCAAAAGTCGCTCTCGAAAGGCGACAAGATTCCTCCCGCTTTCCAAGAAACCTTTCGGCACATGACAGACACTAAATGAATAAAATCTTGACCTTACCCCACCACGCTAATCACCCTCACACAGAGTGGAAGGATTATCCCTTAGATTGTTAAATATGACTCGAGTTTGAGCGTTTGCTAAAATGCGAAATTTGGTGGACTCGCGAAGGAATTACAAAAGGAGGAAATAAAATTGAAAGGTAGCCGCCGAAGCATTCACGAGAAGATGCACGCACGCACGTAAGAGGAAGAAGCCCTCTCCTCTGCACACGTGAAGAAGCCTCTGCAGCACCATTCATCTCCACGTGAAGCCAAAATAGGAAAGTAGTGGGGCCCAAGGTCAAAGGTTTGACCTTGGGCACACCCACGTATAAAACAGAATTTTTTACGTAGGTTTTTTTGCTTTCTTCTTTCGTTGGTTGGGTTGCCGGCCGAAACCCTACGTAGAAGTCGCAAAAGGAAGCCGCAAAAGAGGTCTTCTTTTCGGGGTGTTGCTTCTGCACCCGTACAAGAGAAAAGGAGGAGCCGCATATCTTCAAGCTGAAGCGCGATCAAGAAAAGGAGTTCTTTTTTAGCGTTTGTTTTGAGCTTGTGTGATAATTTTGTGCCGTGACTTGGGTTTGGATTAAATTGGGGTTTGGGAAACACCGAGAGAGTGTTTGAGTGTCTTGAGTGTGTAATCTCCTTGTATCGCTTGATCTATAGTGAAATTCGATGCTGCTCTCCCCGTGGAGGTAGGTCTTTATGACTGAACCACGTAAATTTAGTGTCTTATTTATTTTCTTTTGTCTATATTATTGTTCGATCGCTCGCCCCATCGCATCAAGTGGTATCAAAGCAGGCTTGGCTAAGTTGAAGTGAATCGATGGCGACAAAAGAAGTAAAAATGAAAATCAACAGATTTGATGGGAAGGATTTTGTTTCTGGAAGATGCAGATTGAAGATTATCTTTACCAGATGAATCTGCACTTGCCTTTATTTGGGGAGAAACCAGAGACGATGAAGCAAGCTGATTGGGATTTGCTGGATAGACGAGCTATGGGTGTTATTCGGCTGACGTTGGCTCGTAACGTTGCGTTTAACATCTTGAAAGAGAAGACCACTGCTGATTTGATGCAAGCCCTATCGGATATGTACGAGAAGCCTTCTACGATCAACAAGGTTTATTTGATGTAACGTCTGTTTAATTTGAAGATGAGCGAAGGTGCGTCAGTTGCTGATCATATCAATGAATTCAATATGATTGTTAGTCAATTGAGTTCAGTTGAGATTAATTTTGAAGATGAGGTACGTGCTTTGATTCTGTTATCCTCATTGCCTAATAGTTGGAATATTACTGTTACTGCTGTTAGTAATTCCTCTAGGTCAACAAGTTTGACATTTGATGGGGTTCGAGATTTGATTCTAAGCGAGGATATTCGTAGAAGGGATCTGGTGAATCTGTATCTACTGCTTTAGTAGGTGAAAATAGAGGAAGATTTGTAGCACGTATGGGTAACAGTAATACTAATATGAACAGACATAGTCAATCTAGGACTGCTAATGTTGTCTGTTGGAGCTGTGGCAAGAGGGGGTATCTTAGAAGGGATTGCCTTAAGTTGAAGAATGACAAGGGTAAGGGAATTATGGTTGATTCTACAGATAATGTTGCAGCTGTAGCAAATAATGTCGATTATGTCTTGTCTGTCACTAATGATTCATCACTTGATGGATGGGTTATGGATTATGGTTGTTCTTTTCATGTCACACCAAATAGAAACTGGTTTATCACTTATCAGTGCACGGGTAGTGATAAAGTGCAGTTATGGAACAACGCTGAGTGCGATGTTGTGGGTGTTAGTGATGTTAAAATCAGAATGCATGATGGTATTGTGAGGACATTGACTGGAGTGAGGCATATTCCAGAATTGAAAAAGAACTTAATTTCCTTGGGTGCCCTAGATTCAGCTGGTTGCAAGTATTCTTCAAAAGGTGGAGTTCTGAAGATTGTTCGAGATGCCCTGGTGATAATAAAAGGAATCAAGCATGATGGCCTATATAAACTTCAAGGTGAGACAATGACAGGTTTCGCCCTGAAGACGTCGGATGCATCTATTCGAGAGTCTTTTGACTACTCGAAGAAGACCTGGAGGTTTGTGCCAATGCACAAGTTTGATGCTGGTGTCAGGATCTCGCAGTCAAGAGCTTTGATCGAGATGGAGACTAGTAAGTCGATCAAGCATGTGCGGACTGACAATAGCATGGAGTTCTGCTCAGAGCTGGCAAATAAATTCTGCATAAAATAGGGTATAGTGAAACATCGCACTAGTGCCAATAAATCACAACAATTTGCAGAATTGACGAGCAGAACATTACTAGAGATGGCCCGAAAAATTATCTCTAGTGCTGGTATGGCTAGGAGATTCCTAGTTGATGTGCTGAGTACGGTAAGCTACCTAGTGAATAGATCCCCATCAACTGCTATTGAATTGCAGACTCCTGAATAAGTGTGGTCAGGTAACATTGCTAATTATTCTATTATTAGAATGTTTGGTTGCCCGTGTTATTTTCGAGTGAGTGATGGTAAGCTTGATTGGAGGGAAAGGTACATATTCCATGGCTATGCACAAGGTGAGTGGGGTGATCGGTTGTGGTGCCCGGATATAAATTCACCTGTTGACAGTAGAGAAGTTACCCTTGACAAGTCTCCAATACTTCTGGCTAGGAGTGTTTGTAGCAGTGTTAATACGGATTCGGACAGTGTTCAGCTTGAGGTGGAGTTGCGACCAGAAACTCCTGAGGTAGCGTATACAGGTACTAGCAAAGTAATCGACACAGATGGTGCTTGTAGCGAGGTGGAGATTATAGAGCCAACAGTTGCTGTACTTGCTGATATTGACAAGGTACGTATTCGATCTCTTGATAGATATAGATGCAATAATGGTTTTGATTTATCTGCGGTTAAGAAGGTTGTGTCAGAAAATCCTTGCGAAGCAGTTAAAGGTGCATGTGAAGTTGGTATTCTGATAAGGTCCTCGGTTATGGCGAAGTTCAAGCAAGGCTTGGACTTGGATAATTTCGGTAGCGGTTGAGCCCATCGTGGGCCATGGGAAAGTAGCAGCAGAATTTGAATTTTTACGAAGCGATTGTAATTTGGCTCAAATGTCGAGCCAAGGTGGAGATTGTTAAATATGACTCGAGTTTGAGCATTTGCTAAAACGCGAAATTCGGTGGACTCGCGAAGGAATTACAAAAGGAGGAAATAAAATTGAAAGGTAGCCACCGAAGGATTCATGAGAAGATGCACGCACGCACGTAAGAGGAAGAAGCCCTCTCCTCTACACGCGTGAAGAAGCCTCTGCAGCACCATTCGTCTCCACGTGAAGCCAAAATAGGAAAGTAGTGGGGCCCAAGGTCAAAGGTTTGACCTTGGGCACACTCACGTATAAAACAGAATTTTTTACGTAGGTTTTTTGGCTTTCTTCTTTCGTTGGTTGGGTTGTCGGCCGAAACCCTATGTAGAAGTCGCAGAAGGAAGCCGCGAAAGTGGTCTTCTTTTCGGGGTGTTGCTGCTGCACCCGTACGAGAGAAAAGGAGGAGCCGCATGTCTTCAAGCTGAAGCGCGATAAAAAAAAGGAGTTCTTTTTCAGCGTTTGTTTTGAGCTTGTGTGATAATTTTGTGCCGTGACTTAGGTTTGGATTAAATTGGGGTTTGGGAAACACCGAGAGAGTGTTTAAGTGTCTTGAGTGTGTAATCTCCTTGTATCGCTTGATCTATAGTGAAATTCGCTACTGCTTTCCCCGTGGACGTAGGTCTTTACGACCGAACCACGTAAATCTGGTGTCTTATTTATTTTCTTTTGTCTATATTATTGTTCGATCGCTCGCCCCATCGCAACATAGATGACGGAGACATTCACCACACATACCATTCCACGAAGCCACCAAGTTGTTTCAAGATCAACTTGGGAATCTAAGGTCACGTTTGGTAACGATTTAGTTTCCGAGAACAATTTCTGATCAGAAATGATTCTTTTTTATTTTGTCTCCGAGAATAACTTCTAAGCATTTTAAGCCGTTTGATAACTATTCAAAATTTCTGATTTTGGATAGAATTGCATTTAGTACCTTATTCAAAATTTCTACTCCAAATTATTTTCTTTAAATTTTTAAATATTTTTTTTCTTTTTTCCTTTTTTTTCTTTTCTTTTTTTTTTCCTTTCTCTCTCCTATTCTTCCTCTTCAAGTGGTTGTTCGCTGATCTGACGACCGGCCAGACGAGGGTCGGCGACCTCACTAGAGTGTCGCCGGCCCTTGTTGGCCGAGCCTCGCCAGCAGCTGGGCGAGGCTCGACCTCGCCGGTGGCCAAGCAATCCTCACGGGGGCTGGGCGAGGCCCGCCTGGCCATCGATGGGACTAGGTGAGCCTCACCGGGGTGGGGCAAGGCCAGCTTGGCCACTGGTGAGGCTCGGCCTCGCCGGTGGCTAGGCAGCCCTCGTCGGGGTTGGGAGAGGCCTGCCTGGCCACCGACGAGGCTGGGCGAGCCTTGCTGGCGCGGGGCGAGGTCCACTTGGCCACCGGCAAGGCTCGCCTTGCCAATGGCTAGACTTGTCTCCAGCGAGCTCACCGGACCTCACCCTAGCCTGGCGAGCTCGCCGAATCGGTTGCCAGAGATCGGCGGCGGTAGGCAATGGACAACAGATGGTGGCGGACGCAGCGGAGGCAGTAGATGAAGAAGAAGAAAAGGGAAAAAGAAGAAGAGAAAATGGAAGAATAAGAGAATATGTGCTTGATTCTTAGATTTGTTTTCGAGAATAAGAATAAACTTTTTTTTTAATTCTTGATTTTGTTTCAATCTACTTCCGGGAACAAAAAGATAAAAATTTGTTCTCGGGAATAAAATTTTTACCAAATATGATTTTGTTCCAAAATTACTACCGGAAACAAAAAATCAGAATTTGGCACTGTTTGGATGGTTACCAAACAAAGCATAACTTGCTAGTTTTAGGGTAGACTAGAGAACTGTCCTAAATCTTTTTTTGTTCCTTTTTTTTTTTTCATATTTAGTTTGAGGAATATAGTATACGCACGTAGCTATGTTTCATCCTTCATAAGAGATCCAAGTATTCCCTCTAGCAAGCTGATTCCACGTACCTAGTAAGGCTTAGAATGCCGTTGCTGATTGTTCTTCACAGCTACCAATTAATCGATGAATCCCAGGACGTCATGATATCCAGAGAAGTATATAATTCCATTCCCCTCAAGTATTGGATCATGCAATGACTTTGAACGAAATAGATCCGAAGCCCAGAGGCTGAAAGGTTCTAAGAAGTCATTAGATGCATTGATAGAAGTACAAGAACAATTTCCTCAGACATCATATCAAAACATCTAAACTCCAGGTGAAAGCATTCAAGATCCCAAACTGTTCAGATACTGTGACATCCCAAATTTTCAACCCTGTCTTCTACTGAATTAATCGGGCATTTCATTGACGCGTCTATAGGGTTATTCTCAGAACCGATCACTCTCGAGATAACTAGACTAGCTGGGGAATTATTAAGAAAATTTAAGGCAATAGACTTGAGAACTCGATCAGGAATCGGCTTCTTGACCGTGTCTATCTTTAGAGGCCATTGCGGCGCAGTATAAAATCGATTAGAGATCAAAGATAGGTCGGTTCGACTGAGATGTGTGGCTAATCGTGGGTGACACCACTAAATTAGAAAATTCTCGTTGACCGGCACTAGACCGATTTCTTATTGTTTTGGTACCCTGTGTCCGTAATTGAATCCTCGAGATTTTCACGACAATCAAGAGTCGCCATTGAGTCGAGTGGGTTTATAGTGGCTCGAAGAAAATCGACCACGGGTCATTTGCCTTAAAAAGTTCTGAAAACTACCCGATAGTCTAGGTCACGCTAAAAACGCGCCGAATGAAAATTAACCGCCAATTCGAGTCCGATTTCAGAAATTGAAGTTTTGGCCATGTCACAATAAATTTTAGGAGTATCGACTCAGTCTCAGAAGATTTTTCTGACACCCGACACTTTTTGGGAAAAAGTCATCGCAGGGTTGTTTTAGTGCAGAAAATGCCGAAGATGGTTTTCAGTCGCAAAATTAAGATGCAAGATGGGTTATTGGATGAGGAAAAATAGCAAATGAAGCATTGATACGTCGATTGAAATTATGGTGGCCAATTTAAAATGAATCAAGAGAGAATAGAAGAGCACTTGAAGCAAGACCTTGAGAAATTCGTAACCCCCCATAAGCCTAGCTAATTTGGACCAATTGGAAGGTCATGGAGAGTGTCTTGGTGGCTCATTGGAGGCCATGGGTTATACTTGGCCTAGGATAAATCTTAGAGAGCAAGATTGGAAAATATCAAGCCTTGGTGGAGCCCTCCACTCTCTCTTATCCTCAAGACCGTGCGTGACCAGCAAAAAGGGAGGCAGAACCAGCGAAGCTCCAAGTTCATTGAACGTCCAATTTCCCTGCAATTCCACCGAAGACTTAACCCCACAATCCTCTCTCTCCCGATTCCTTCGTGCGACACCAGCACTAGCAGAGAGAAAGGAGCCCAGCTTCTTCAATCTTCGATCAGCTTGCACCAAAAGAAAGGCCACGTCCTCCCTCCACCGAAACCGCAGCTCCTTCGCACGGCTGCAACTAGCCCCCCTTGTCCACGTTTCTCTCCACTTGTTCTTGTCTCCTTACCGTTTGTTGACTGAAGACCATCGAGCGAAGCTCCACCGGGTGCAGACGTCTTCAGCCACGCGTCTCCACCGAATCAAACTCACGCGGTCAATCTTCAGCGAAGAAGACCACCTTGCTGCATCTGAGCGGCGCTGTGTCCACCTTGGTCGGCCACTCACGCCTGCTCTCCACCAACGTTGGTCTTTTCTCCTCAAGTCACCGAAATCCGCTCGAAGCCAGCATCATTCGGCCACCTCTTCTCCCCGCATGGTCAACAAACCGAGCCAGTGTTGACCTAGCAACAGACCAGCGAACTCCACATCAACTCCTCTTCATTCGTCCGCTTCTCTGCCGCTTCACACACCCGCAGCAGTCCACATTCCCAGCGAATCCTGCCGCGTCTTCCTCAACTCACGTCTTCAGCTGAAGCCGCGCCCTCTCTCCAGCTCGCCAGCACCACCGAAGGAAGAAGTCTCCACGTGTCCGAGTCTGCTCTTGGCTCGATCAACAACGGCAGCAACCGAAGCTACTTGGTTGACCGCAAAAGCCCCACAACCGTGCAGCAGCTCCTTGGACCACCGAAGCCGCAAGCCCAGCCCAACATCTCTTGCGGATTCCCTTGTTCGGCCCAGTAGCTGGACCACTTGAAGTCCACGCAAATTCCAGCCTAGTGAACTTCTTTTGGGCCACAAGTTAGGCCCAGCAAATTTAGCTCCAAAGCCCAGCAAGGCCAGCAGTTTTCAGCCCAAGAGATCAGCCCATTTTCAGCTTAGTTCAAGTCCAGCAAGTTGCAAGCCCAATTAAGTTCAGCCCAGTCCAAAGGAAGCTCAGTCCAGTGCAAGAACAAATCTCAGTTGGGCTGAGATTTATTGGGCCAAGTCCAAAGCCCGGTCCAAGTCCGCCGGTGTCGTCGAAAGTCCGATTTCGGCCGCCGTCGCGTCGCCGTTGCGGTGATTCGATCTCCACTTTTGTCAAGTGAGTTTTACTCACTAATGCTTTATTAGTTTGCTAATTATGCTTAAGGTTGGTTAGATTTAATTAAGTGCAATTAGGTGGTTAGATTAGGTTAGAACAATTAGTTTAGTGACTTAATGATGCATGTTAGGTGGTTAGACCTAGCTATTAGCAAGTAGAAATGTTTGGTTATTTATTGAATGCATCTCGGGATTTTTCCCGACCCGTTTCGGGCTCCAATAAGGCAATATGGGCCTAAATTGGATTTTCAATGTTTATTTATTTATTTTCGAAATTTATTTATTTAATTAATTATTTTTCCGGAAATTCAACCGGGATGGCCGGTGACCGGAATTTCGTGCCGATTGTCGTGGTGCAGTCCGTTTATTTAATTGAGCTTCAATTTTTATGGAATTGATTTAAATGGTGAAATTTGAGGAATTGTCCCAAATTGTTTGTTATTGAGTATTTGATTGGTAATGGCCGAGCATGAGTATATAGCGCCAATACGTTGATGGGCTATATAGTAGGGAGAATGGTGAGAGCTAGCTGAGAATGTTATTGGCTGAGACCAATCAGGTACGATGTTATTGGACATACGTGGTTCGGTGATTGGAAGTATCACTGCCGAAAACGGCGCCTTAAAGAACGCACGTAAATGACTTATAGACAAACGTGGTTCGGTGGTTATGGGAATATCACTGGTGAAAACGGCGCCTTAAAGAACTCACGATGTTGTCTATAGCCGATGTCACCTTGGCGAAAACGGCGCCCTTGAAAGGACATGTGGTTCGGTGATCAAGGTTATCACTGGTGAAAACGGCGCCTTAAAGAATGCACGGTGTCGGTGATCGGTATGTCATTGGCAAAAACGACGCCCGAGAAACACATGTGATTTGGTGAATGAGTACACCACTGGGAAATCGTGGTATGAGTGGGAATGACCTAGAAAGGGTCTGGCTGACATGTAATCGACTTCGTCGATTGACCAGTGCTTGATCGAATGTCGTGAGTTGTTTGAATATCTGTGTTTAACCTTGAATTGCAGGTTGGAACTGAGGTCAAGGTAAGTCCTCTGACTCGTGTTGTGCTTAGGCAACCGTATGGTGTATTAGTTTACTAATCGAGTCGTAGGGGGTAGGACTCTCTGAAACGTGGTCTCATTGGTTATTGAATAACCATTTCAGGAACCTGAGGAGAAGCTAAGGAAGAGGAACCTGAAGGGGAGAAAGACTTTTGAAGAAGAAGACGATCCAGAGAGGGATCTTGATTATAACCCGGATGTGGATTGAGATCCCATCCCTTTTGTAAACCCTGTCTTAGCATAGATAGGTGTGAGACAAGTATGTTGTGAATAGTATTGTAAATATACTATGAGTTGTGCTGTTAATGAAAGTGTGGTTATGAATTTCACTATGAAAAATATGGCCTACTTTCCTATCCCATTGTTTTATTGTCTGGGAATTTATAACTGCTTCCGCATGTGCTTAATAAAAAGAAAGGGTTGGCGATACATAGTCCTGGGATATCGCATTTTAATAATCGACCAAGTAGAAGGATTTACGCGCGTCCGAGGATCGGGGCGTGACAGATACCCATAGCAAAAGAAACTAAAGAACGACACTTTCCTTCTGTTTTAGAGATTTCACTTGATGCTGAATGCAAACAGAAATCTCTGTGAAGTTTGTTTTGGCCAAAAAAAGGAACAACACTATTGACAGTAACAGCCAAAGAACAACCAACTCACAGTTGTTGTCAAAACACTTCCGAATTTCTTATAGGCCACATTGTTTCCGCTATAGATAGATCATAGACCTGAATTTCACACAAGGAAAGGAAAATTCCCCTCCAAAGTAGACAAGAACCTCTACCAACTCTATCACACAGGCTCACATTCTAACTACTCAGTAAAAAGACACGGAACTCCAATTTGCTCACCCCTACTCGTGACACGCCTCATATTTAAAAGCCAAAATACAGAAAAGCAAAGGAGAAGAAAGAGCACTGACAGGTACGAAAAGCCTATTTTATTTTCACTCCTCAAAAGTCGTTCTCTCGAAAAGTCAGTGTGTAAGCGGCAAGAGTTCTTACAGCTTTAACAATCACCTTACCCCACCACCCTAGTGCTCCTCACGCGGAGTAAGGGGATTATCGCGTAGATGGCGGAGGAAATTTAGCTCAAATGCCATTCCACGAAGAAATCGACAAAAGAAACCAACGTAGAGGGTATCTCGGAGCAGAGAGGAGAGTGGCGAATCGCGAACCAAGTCGAGATCGAGCAGGTGAAGGAGAGTGAGAAACAGAGGGGGAGAGAGAGAGGAGCAAGGCATCTGATAAAAGAGTAAAATAATTAACTTGGGATCAACGGTGAACCCTAGAAGTTTCTCTTGCAAAGCCGGTTTTTCTGTTAAAACAATCAGTTCGGGGTATAGAATTAGAAACCGGCTTCGGTCAAGACCGGTTCCTAATCCTTTTATCCGAAAAGTGAACAATTTCTTGTGTGAACTGTCTTGGAACCAATAAGCCACCTCGAATTGGCTCGATTGCCCACTCCTAAGAGCATCCATCAAAGTTATGATTACGGAAAACTCAATTCCCAATTGCATTAAAGATGAAGAACCCACTAATAACTCGCCAATTTATAAATATCGATTTAATCTTCTCGACAGTAAAAGAGATAAGTGTAAACAAAGGGCTTAAGGTTGGGCATTTAGTCAATTGAAGAGTCAAATGTTTATTTTGGCCACTTGATGACTTCAAATTCAAAAAAAATAGAAAAAGGCTATAATCAGATTATCGAGTTTGCTGTTAGTGAAATTCAAGCAATGAAATTTCTATGCTTCACATAATTTTAAATAGATACCATCTTTGTGAACCGAATGGGTGTAGTTATGATTCTCGAAATTGCTGAGGCCATTTCGATATTACACGAGCCAATATCAAATATATATATATATATATATATATATCAGACCACAAATTATTGGTTAAGGATCAATTACACTTGGTAGATTAATTAAATTATCTTTGACGACTCAACTCCTGGCATTGCGAAACTTCGCATGCAAGTTCTCTAAAGAGATAGATGCCCCAACCATTTGAATTGTTTCTATGGGATAAATCATAAACAATGACTCACCTAATTATGTTTTGGTTGACTATGGCTCTATATATATGATGCTTGCAAGTTCACTCCTCCTACTTCCATCCATCATCAACAAGCAAAGCCCCCCTTTCTCCTACATTTCCTTCGTCAAAACAATGGAGCCTCGGCTTCAACAAGCAATCGACAATAATGATCTTGATGAGCTGTATAGCTTAATTGAGGGGGACGAAAATCTCTTAAATCATGGATGCGACGGGCCCTTCCCAAATACTCCACTACACGATGCCGCTGGCAAGGGGAAAACTAAAGTGGCAATGGAGATAGCCACCTTGAAGCCATTGTACGCTCGAAAGCTGAATCGCGGGGGTTATAGCCCCATGCACTTGGCTTTGCAAAATAAGCATTATCACTTTGTGAGGGCACTAATGACCCTTGACTCTAAGTTGATTCAAGTCCGAGGATGAGGTGGGATCACCCCTTTGCATTTTGTAGCCGGGAAAATAGGAGACAATGAGCAAGAGAACATGGAGCTCCTGGAACTCCTGACAGAATTCCTTTACTTGCAAATCGTCTATCATAGACTTGACGAACCAATGCGAGACTGCAGTTCACATTACTATCAAGATGAGCAACACGAAAGCATTCAAGGTTTTATTTGGATGACTTAAGCGAGTCAAACTAACAGAAATCTTAGATTGGAAAGATCAAGATGGTAATACCGTCTTACATACTGCTACATCCAAAAAGCAACCTGAGGTATGATTCATTAATTTCATGGTTATTCATGCTTTTATTGTTAGATCCTTTAATTCGACACAATCTTATCCAGGAACAAATATAATGGTAATAAGTTCATGTTTTTTGAAAACATTTAGAATGAGGAGATTTGAAAGGGACCACTTTGTTTAGTTTCTTTTGTCGGAGAGAAGTGAAGAAATCAAGAGGGATGGTTTTTACTCCTTTGTCCTTCCCTGCTAATCTTCTTCTTCCACTTTTCTTTTTGACAATTTCCTCGTGCACTTGGTCAGGGAGGTTTGGCTCTATTCTAGTAATCAAAGCAGTTGTCACACAGGTGGATCATTCTTTTTATCTTCGTTTGTTTCCTTAGTGATTAATCTAATCATTTCATTTCTCTCCAAATCACTCACCATCCAAAAATCTAATAGACTTTTCATGCCATTCAGATGGGTTGTAAAAATTAGATCAACAAGTAGTTCTTTTTTATAATAAAAAAAAAATCAAATACTCATATTAAGATAGTGATTATATGAGTATGTAGATTGTTTTTAACTGTTTTCATTAATTTAATATATACATATTGGCATGCTTGAAAATTAAATTGAGTGCTAAAAATAATAAATTTAGCAATGAATGAGATTAAATTTGTATTAGTATTTGACTTAAAAGACTCGATTCAGCCAAAACATTCACTTAATTTAGTAATCAATATAATTGATAGTAATCAAAATCTTCAAAATTATATTGTTAAACCTATCAATAGTAACAACAATTTCATGTTTGGTAAGAAATAAATCAAATTTAATTATGTATTTTTAATTATCAAGAAACAATTTTTTATTTCTATTGTCAGCATTTAAGATTATCAATACTAGTGCTTACTCTTCAATTTTATCAAAACAAGCCCGTAGTTTCACTTCAAAAGCGGTAAAACTATTTTAAGCTTGTGATGCTTCCAATTTGTGTTTATTTTAATTGGCTTAACAATGATTTGGTTGGAGGACACAGAGGAAAAGGAAGAAAAGAAAGGCAGTGATACAGAGAGATCACCTTATTTATAGTTTATCAAACGGAAAATAAAATTAGGATTAAAATTGTTTCTCTTCGAACCCCAATAAAAACCATTTTTTAGTATGCTCTAACTCTTTCAGGTTGCATAATTTTTTATGAGTAATTTCCTTGCAACTTGTTACATCAGTCACTCCTACGTAACACAATGATAACTTAATATATTCTTTTCTATCATTTCATTTTTCCTATGGCTTAGCAAAATCTGTTTCCTTCTTTTCAGTTCACCCGAACATGTTGTAGAAGATAGAAGTTCGTGAAATGGATCCTAACAAGGACAATCCAACACAACCGTAGGATAATCACTTTGTGAACAAGTATATATATACATATGTATATGTATATATGTATGTATGTATATGGACACACGCACACCCCTGTCTAATTAAATCCACAGTTAAAACCATTTGTACAAAATATAATTAAATCCCAAGCCTTTCAATTGACATTATTAAGTCCCAAAATTTAATGAAAAGTCATAATCATTCGGGCCATCATCCTAACCATCATATGAATAATTTCTAAGTGAAAAGACTAAATTGCACTTTTTGAAAAAGACTCTAGACTTCATTATATTGGTCCATACAATTTGCATTTAATACAATTTGCATTATATTCGTTGTTGCATCATTAGCATCATCAAACTTATATAGTTATTTGGCATGAGCTCACTTTATGCACAATATCAAAGCTTATGACAGAGCAGTGATTGAAAACTGAAGGAAACCATACTTCATTTTGTTTCCTTTGCATTTCTTCCAGATCACCAAGCTCTTGATTGAATATACAACCGTACATGTAAAGAACTTTCAAGGTAACACAGTTCTGGAAATCTTCCAAGCAAATCCCAGCGGCGATCCAGATGTTGTGGAGAGGTTTCACCAAATAGGACGTCAAGAAAGACGTTTTCCTACTATGATTTCTCTATCACAGTTTTATAGCACGGAACTAACCTTCCTTGAGAAGTACAGAAATTGGATTGGCAACCGAGATAATTCCAGTCGCGAAGCAGTGCTTATAGTGTCAACCTTAGTTGCAGCTACAACTTACCAAGCTGCGCTTGCTCCTCCGAAGGGATATTGGCAAGACTCCTCTCCAGATCCCCAAGCCAATTCCACTATTGTTACCGCCAATTCCAGCAGCGTTGCTCTTGGAAAACCACATCAAGCCGGAGACCTTATCCTAAGTGGTGATCAACTATCTATATACACGATGTCTAATAGCGTGGCTTTTTTCGCCTCGATTGCCATAATCGGGGCCTGCGCTTTAACACTAAAGGACCGCCGTCTCGCCAGTTTCGCCGTTTTGCCTATAATGTGTCTCTGCTTTTCTTACTCGGTTACGTTTACATTCCAAATTCCCAAAACCAATAAGGAGGCAGGACTTTATGACCTAACAGCTTTCCTTCTCTTTTGGTTCGCCTGGTTTAGTCTCTTCATATACGCGACGATAAAGCTCAAAAGAGATCCACGACGAATCGACGCGACGTGGAGACGAGTCAAGGATTGAAGGTTCTAATATCACAAGTATTATCTACTTTTAACACTTCTTGTTGTTGGGGCATCTAATCTATGTTTCTTGTTTTAAGGTTTGCAAGAATCCAACTTGCTGCCTGTAATGGAGACATCCATTGATTCCTTCGTCACTGGAGACCTTTACTCTTGCTTGAATTGAGGACTTCGAATAGCTTTTTTCCTTATTCAATTTTATAAAATGATGAAGCGCGAGATAGACGCACAAAGCATACATGCACAAGGGCAAAGAGCGACATATCTTGATTTTGTATATTTTTTTAAAAAGAGATATACTAAGAAAATAGTTGCCACCACCTTAACTTTTCCATTTGAAGAGGAAAAGACATAAATATAGGGGTTGTACCCAAGGCACTCAATTAAGCATGGGCTCTCCTAAACCCTTAGCCAGCGTGACATTTAGGTATTCAATGTTAAGTCAAATTAATGCTATGAGGGTTTTTAAATTAATATATTGAAAGTGTTTATCAAATAATAATTGAAATATAAATGCACAAATAATGACCGGCTATTTGTCCTTAAAAACAAATCACAGCTTTAAGGGCTCATTCAATTTTGAATGAAAAAAAAAAAAATTGATCAAAGACTATGGCACGTTTTAAAAGAAAATCCCTCAAGATCTAATTTCTAAGCTTTTTCCTAATTTTTAGAAAAGATAAAATATTTTTCCGAAATTTTTCAGATTTTTAAATTTTTATTGATATTATATTACGGATCCTCCGCATTCGACCCGAGTCAAGACTGGCTCAGGTCCATGGCTGGACTGGGCTCATCTGAGCCCAATCCGACGACCCCAGAAAACAAATCTGAAAAAAAAAAAAAAAAACCATTAAGCCCAGCCTAGGATAATAACCTAGCCCAACCACTAAACCTTAATAAACAACAGCCCGGCCCACAAACTAAACTAAGCTTATAAAACAAAAATTGGCCCAACCAACTGGCCGACCGGCGAGCCAAGCCCGACTTGGCACCGACCCGGATTTGACCCCACAGCCAACCCAGCCCTGACTCCTCTGTTACCCCATGAAGCACGGACACGTTGTCCGTGCTTCCGTGTCGTGTCCGACACGTGTCGAGCATGTCGGACACGTCGACACGCTCGGATACGGTCGGACACGCGGTTAACGTGTGTCGGATTTTCCGACACGCGATCAACTTTTCTCGACACGCGTGTCAACGCGTGTCTGGAAGACTGATGGAGGGTGGAGGCGAGGGAGGGTGAGGGAGCAGAGGCCGCGAGTGCTGGCAAGACGAAGCCACAAACGGACCACCGCGACAGCGAGAGACGGCTAGAGAAAGAGCCGAATAGAGAGAAAGAAGAGAGAAGGCAAGCTCCCGCCGGCGAGACAAAGCCACGAACGGACCACCGTGACAGCGAGAGACGGCCAGAGAGAGCGATGAGGGCCGCCACTGTTGCGATGGATCGGCGACGAGAGGAAGAGGAGAGGAGGGAAGGGGGTCGTGCGGCGAGCGGCAAGGAGGAATAGGAAAAGGAGGGCTCGGCGGCTCGCTAGGGTTTTCATAAAGAAACCCAAAAAAAAATAAGAAAGGAGATCTGATGGCGTGAGGGGGAGGGGAAGTGACAACTTACCTGTCACTGTCAAGTGGTGGGGGAGGGAAAAAAGTAAAATAAACTTGGGGTGGATGGAAAAGGACGAACGAAATAAGGGGTGGATTTTGGGGATTGTTTTTTTAAACAGAAAATTAAATAAATGAAATTAAAAAATAACTTTGAAAAATAAAAGTATTGAATTTTGAATAATGATAAATTGTGGTCATTGTAGAAAATCATGGATTTATTTAAATAAATTGATTCTAATTTCTTATTAATTATTAGTTTCATCGATAACTTTTGTTAAAATTGAAAAAATGTTTCGCATTAACTATGAATATATCTTTCGAATTTCAAATGAATTGATTTGTTAATATTATTAGGCTTTTTTAATTAATTATTTATTTATGAATTTGAATCAAATTAATTAAAAATAAAAATATTCATTTAATATACAACGTGTCGCAACGTGTCGGAATTCTCTATTTTTTTAGAAATGACGTGTCAACATGTCGTGTCATGTCGCGTGTCAGTGCTACATAGCTGTTACCCCACTCTCATCATGGCCTTGACGGAGGAATTGGATTTCCAACAGCAATTCAAGTATTAGCTATTCTTTCAGATCATCAAGCTATCAATTGGACATGCGAATGTAAATGTGAAGAACTTCCTGAATAGAACAGCTCTGGACATCTTCCAAGTGAGTGCTCCTTTTGATGAAGATGTCGCGAAAAGGTTAGGCCAAAGATCCACTTCTACCCTCTCTCTCTATCACAGTTTTTTAGCAAGGAACTTTACTGTCTATGAGAAGTACTCATATGTTTTCGGCATCCAAGATGAGGCCACTCGCAACATAATCCTTACAGTGCTACCTTAATTGCAACCACCACATACCAAGCCGTTCTCAGTCCTCCGGGGGATAATGGCAGGATTCCTCTTCAAATTCCCCCCGCCAATTCCTCTGTCGTTACTGCCAATTCCAGCGGCATTGCCATTGAAAAGCCACATCAAGCTGGAAACATTATATTGAGTGGCTCCAATCTATATACGTTCGCATATCTCAACAGCACGGCTTTTTCGTTTCCGTCGCCTCAATCTGGGTCTCTGCTTTTTCACTATGGCCCCGCACTCGCATCGTTTCCTTCTCTTTGACTATTATAAGCGCTGCCTACTGTGTTTTCCTTGTGATTGAATTCCCCAAATCCGATAGCTGATGCACATCATTGATGCCACAAGGAGACGGCTCAGCTGCATCCTAGGATCAAAGGACTAATTCGCATGTAGTGTTTACTTTAACTACTCTTGTGGCGTGTGCATATAATCTGTGTTCTTAGCCTTGAGGTTTGCCATTGACAATCTTCTTATTAGTTTTAAGCAATGGACTTACCTATTAATTCCTTAAAGACCATAAAGACCTTTAAGGGAACTTTTTCCCTAATAAAACTTCATTACAATGACAGAAGCAGAAACGAAAAGCATCCTTCCATCCTAATGGAAAAGAAATGCTCACCCTGTGATTCTTCCCTTTCGCTCAAAATCCTCTGGTTCTTGGAAAGGAAATTCAAAAACTTCAACTTCTTGCTCTCGAGGCTCGAGAACAATCTTATTAACAGAAACCATAGAAGTGTCAATCTGTTTTCAGTTGTTCTTACATATGATAACATGGAACTGGCTTGTTTGGACGAGAACTCAATCATCAAACCATAAAGATCACCATCTTTCCCATAAAATGGCATATTCAAAGCTTTACCTGCTCTTTTTCGCTCAACCTGCACTTGATCCCACAAGAAAAAAAAAATCATCTCCCTTCAATCTACAAGCTAAAAGATTTGCTCGTCAATCTAATGATGACAATTCTTGGCAGCGATCTACGTGACAAGCTCCGCTATGTCGACCATCCGTCTGTCCTAATAATGGCGACCATCATTATTGCTACCTTGTCTTGGACAAATTTTTGCCCCAAGTTTTGTGCAGGCTAAGAACAGCAAGCTTGCCGAGCTTCTAAAATCTGTTGGATTTTCTTTATAAATTTTACTGTATTCGCTTCACTCGGACTCAGAGTAGAGTAGTTCGGTGGGTTAGACTGTGTATATAGCTTCACCTAGCAGACTATTGGAACAAGCATCGGTATCCTCAGGACTTTCCTGCATCATTTTGTCACTTGTTGGAGTCAGTACTTCACTTGAGTTTAGAGATGCGGGGTTCATCCTTAAGCAAAGTATTACTGCTATTTTTAAAGAGTACTGTGCATATATGTTGGCTCCCTGATCATGATAGTGGCTTTTTATGATACGCATGACAATCAGTCTTATGTACTCACCTCATCATCTTGAGCAAGTGAAGTTGGTGCCATAAGCATTTTGTTCATTGTACTCGAACTGCCATCTCAATGAACTAGTTCATCAAGTGATGCTTTTATGCAGTTCATTTTCGTTATTTAGCACGCTCTCTGTCTCTCCAGCTGAGCATTAGAATCCATCCTTTCGTTATCATATTCCTATCATGGGTCCTTTATAATTGATAGTCAAGTTTTAATAGTCACGGGATATTAGGTTTTTAGATTTAAATATATTATCCATCCCCAAAATTAGCTAGTAGCTCTGTTATTTAATTTCAAGTTATATTTTATTTGTTCTAAAACAATATGTAGTACACGAGAGTTCCTGAATCTTTTGGGTTAAAAGCTTTGAGATTAAAAGCAAATGAACTATTATAGCATTTAGCAGCGATTGGTTTCAGGGTGTTTATGTTCTAGTCTAGAAATATGAAATTTATTCTGTTAAAGCCAATTCTTAGTCTTTGGAACTAGAAACCAAACTGACCCTAGAAATAGCTTGGAACCAGACCAGCCAGTTTTTGGATAAACCCGAGAACCGGCTAACGTCTTTATTTATTTATTTATTTCACACTTAGTTTGAGGGAGACAATATACGGACACAGTCATGTTTCATCCTTTAAAAGAGATCCAAGTATTCCCTCTAGCAAGCCAATCCCATGCGTCCAGTAAAGGTTTAGAATGATGTCGATGATTGTTATCCACAGCTTTCCATTTATCCCGTGAATCCTAAGATGTCATGATATCCAAAAAAATATGCAATTCCATTCACCTCAAGTATCAAATCAGGCTATAATCTTTAAAAAGTAGATCCAAACCCAAACGCCAAAGGGTTCTAATAAGAAATTAAATGCATTGATATAAGTACAAGAACAAGTTCGTCATTATTTATCACAGCATTAACTACAGTGGAAAGCATTCAAGATCTCAAACTGTTCAGATACCTAGAGCAAAAGAAACGGAAACTTCCTTCTGCTTTACAGATTTCACTTAATGTAAAGAGAAGCTTCTGTGAAATTTGATTTGGCCAAAAAAAGACGCAGCCAAAGAACAACAGAGCCAACTCTCAGCTATTGTCAAAACACACCGAGATTTCTTATAGGCCACATTGTTTCATAGATCCGAATTTCACACAAGGAAAGGAAAATTCCACTCCAAAGTAGACAAGAACCTCTACCAACTCTACCATACAGGCTCACGTTCTAACTACTCAGCATTGACTATTTACAGTAAAAAGACACCGAATTCTTGCTTGCTCACCCCTACTTGTGACCCACCTCACATCAAATGACCAAAACACATAAAAGCAAAAGAAAAGAGAGAGCACTAAGGGTACGAAAAGCCTCTTTTAAAAAGCCTCTTTTATTTTCACTTCTCAAAAGAGTTCTTCAGCTTTCCAAGAAACCTTTCAGTGTATGGCATCAACGAAGAAATCGAAAAGGATTCAGTGGACTAGCTAAGATACCATTGCACGAAGAAATCGAAAAGAAAACCCAACGTGGACCTCGGAGTGGAGAGGAGAGTGGCGAATCGTGAACGAAGTCGAGATCGAGCCGTTGAAGAGGGAGAGTGAGCAACTTAGAAGGAGAAATAAGAGAGAGAGAGAGAGAGAGAGAGAGAGAGAGAGAGAGAGAGAGAGAGAGAGAGAGAGAGAGGCGGCAATGCATCTAACAAAAGAGTAAAATATTCACTTGAGGTTAGCAATGAACCGGTTGAACCTTGAACTTCATCTTGCAAGGCCGGTTTTTGGGTAAAATCTATCCGTTCAAGGTAAAGAATTGAGAACCGATTTGATTGAGGCTGGTTCCCAATCTTTTTATTTGGAAATCAAAACCAATTCTCATGTGAACCGACTTGCAATCGATAAAGCCTGTTTAAGCTGGATCTTGGATTGAACTGGTCCAATTGCTCTCTCCTACTAGCATCTGTCTGATATATGATCATGAAGAACTCAATTGCCAATTAAATTAAAGAGGAACAAGTGATGAAGAACTCACTAATGACTCACCGGTTTATAGCTATTGGTTCAATCTTCTCGATGGTAAAAGAGATAAGTGTAGAAAAGGATCTAAGATTTGGCATTTAGTCAATTGAAGAGTAATGTTTATTTTGGCCACTTGATGACTTCAAATTTAAAATAAATAAATAAAAAGCTCTAATCAGATTATTGAGTTCGCTGTTAGAAAAATTCGAGCAATGAAATTCTTATGCTTCACAGTTTTAAGTAGATACCATATTTGCGAAACTGCTGAGACTATTTCAATGTTTCACCACAAATTATTGGCTAAGGATCAATTACACTTGTTAGATTAGTTTAAGTTTTCTTTGACGACTTGACTCCCGGCATTGCGAAACTTCGCATTCAAGTTCTCTAAAGAGAAAGATCCCCCAACCAATTGAATTGTTTCTCCGAATATATCAAACTTCACATGCAAGTTCTCTAAAGAGAAAGATCCCCCAACCAATTGAATTTTTTCTACGGGATAAATCATAAACAATGGCCCTATATATGATGTTTGCAAGTTCGCTACTTCTACTTCCATCCATCATCAACGAGCAAAGCCCCTCCTCCTACATTTCCCTCCTCAAACAATGGCCCTTCAAGAAGCAATAGCAGCTGATGATGTTAATCAGCTATACAGATTAATTGAGGGGGATGTAAATCTCTTAGATCAAGGATCCGAGGGGCCTTTCCCAAATACTCCACTACACGATGCCGCGGACCAGGGGAAAACTAAAGTGGCAATGGAGATAGCCACCTTGAAGCCATTGTTCGCTCAAAAGCTGAATTGCTGTGGTTACAGCCCCATGCACTTGGCTTTGCAAAATAAGCATTATCACATTGTGAGGGCACTGATGACCCTCGACCCTGAGTTGATTCGAGTCCGAGGACGAGGTGGGATCACCCCTTTGCATTTTGTAGCTAAGGAAATAGGAGACAATGACCAAGAGAACATGGAGCTCCTAGAACTCCTAGCTGAATTTCTATATGCTTGCAAATCGTCCATCAAAGATTTAACGAACCAATGTGAGACTGCAGTTCACATTGCTGTCAAGATGGGCAACACAGAAGCGTTCAAGGTTTTGTTTGGATGGCTTAAGCGAGCCCATCTGACAAAAATCTTGGACTGGA
Source organism: Eucalyptus camaldulensis (assembly GCA_019915185.1). Lineage (NCBI taxonomy): Eukaryota > Viridiplantae > Streptophyta > Magnoliopsida > Myrtales > Myrtaceae > Eucalyptus > Eucalyptus camaldulensis. The sequence continues at coordinate 16,521,230 of JAHSVA010000012.1, forward strand.
AAGATCAAGATGGTGACACCGTCTTACATATTGCTGCATCCGAAAGCCAACCTGAGGTATAGTTCATAGATTTTGTGGTTATTCACGCTGTTATTGTTCAATCCTTCAATTTGACACAATCTTATCTAGGAACAAATATAATGGTAATAAGTACATGGTTTTACAAAACATTCAGAGTGAGGAGATTTGAACGGAACTACCTTGCTTCGTTTCTTTTGTTGGAGAGAAGAAAAGGAATTAGGAGGGATGGATATTACTCCTTCCCTCTCAATCTTCTACTTACAATTCTCTTTTTGACAATTTCCCCCACGGGAGGGTATGCTCCACCCTAGCATTGGATGCAGTTTTTACACAGTCGGACCCATTCTTTTTATCTTCATTTGTTTCCTCAGTGATTATTCTAATAGACTTTTTATGCCATTCAAATGGGTAGTAAAAAAGGTCAAGAAGTAGCGCTTTTTATAATAAAAAGAATATGATAGTGGTTATATGAGTATGTAGATTTTTTTTAATTGGTTTTCATTTAATTTAATATATAAATATGAGATCAAACTTGTATGATGAGCCTAGTTAGTATTTGTGTCAAAAGACCCAATTCAGTCAAAACATTCACTTAATCTAGAAATCAACATAATTGATAGTAATCAAAACCGTCCCCATTAATTGGTATAAAGCTACCAATAGTAATCGGAGTTATATTTGGTAAGAAATTAATCATATTCAATATTGCGTTTTCAAAAGATTTTTTATTTCTATTTTCAACACTTCAGAATATCAACGCTAGCACTTTTTTTTTTTCAATTTTATCAAAACAAACCCATAATTTCATTTCAAATACTGCTAGTGTGAAAATTATTTTAAGGTCATGATGCTTCTAATTTGAGCTCATTTTAATTGGCCTAACAATGTTTTGATTGGAGGATATAGTTGTTCAGAGTTCATTTAGCAGAGAGAAAAGGTATGACGAAAATTGTTTCCAATTGAACCCCTATAAAACTCGGTTTTTAGTGAACTCTAAATCTAAGTTGGACGGTTTTGGAAGAATAATTTCCTTTCCAGTCTTTGCATCATAGTCACTCCTACCTAACACAACAAATAACTTAATTCATTCTTCTCTATTCTTTTATTTTTCCTATTCATTAGTAAAATTTCTTTTGAAATAAGTCCAGCTGACCATATTATACAAAATAGAAGCTAGTGAAATGGAAGCTAATAAGGACAATTAACATGACCATAAAATAATCACTTTGTGGATAGGACAATTACTCTCTAATCAATTGAATCTTATGCATAAAGGATATAAATGTACTTGTCTACGATAGTCTTTCTCTTCATAGTCTTTCTCTTTATGAAGAAAAAAAACCCATATACAAAATGTAATTTAATTCAAAATCTTTTGGTTGATGTGGTTAAGTCCTAAACTTTTATAGGAAATCATCGTTATTGGGGTCATTACTTTTGTGGATTCTCCTACCTTACAACTTGGGGCAATTTCTAGTTATCACGTATACAATTTCAGGAAAATGACTAAACTGTAATTTTTGAAAAGATTTTGGACTTCATTAAATTGGTTGCAATGATTACATTTGATTAATAAAAATTATTAAACTTTTCCCCTTTTACCTTGGTCGTTACATCACTACTATCATTATGGCATGAGCTCTTATTGTGCACAAAATAAAGCTTGTGACAAAACAATGAATGAAATTGAAGGGATACATACTTCATTTTGTAACCTTTGCATTTCTTCCAGATCATCAAGCTCTTGATTGGATATACGAATGTAAATGCGAAGAATTTCCACGGTAGGACGGCTTTCGAAATCTTCCAAATGAATCCTAGTGGCGGTCCAGATGTTTCAAAGAGGTTTTATTATCAAGGAAGTCGAGCAAGATATTTTACTCCTACTCTCTCTCTATCACAGTTTTTTAGCAGGGAACTAACTACCTTTGAGAGGTGCGCAAATCTTTTCAGAATCCACGATGAATCTGCTCGTAACATAATCCTTATAGTGTCTACCGTAATTCTATCTGCCACTTACCAAGCTGCTTTCACTCCTCTGGAAAGAAATGGGCCAGATTCCTCTTCAAATCCCTTGACCAATTCCACTGTTGTTACTGCCAACTATAGCAGCACTACTCTTGGAAAACCACTTCAAGGCGTAGACCCTATCATGATTGATTGGTTTCAACTTTATTACACGATCTGCAATAGCACGGCTTTTTTCGCCTCGCTTGCCATAGTCGGCGTCACCATTTCTACACTACATGCCAAGGTTTACCTCTCTGTCCCTGTGATCCTTCTCGGCGCTGCTTACTTTTTTAATTTTTCTGACCAATTATTGGGAACCGGCGGAAAAATCACCCTAGCGGCACCTTTTGTGATCTGTTGGTTGTACGTGATGATTCTCCCCTGCCTAATGATAGAGCTCAAGATAGTTCGACGAAGAATCGATGCCACAAGGAGACGTGTTGCAACTTCCTAAGATCGAAGGATTGAAAGTAATTCAGAAGTATTAATTACTTCGACAATTCTTGTCGCATGTGCATCGAATCTATGTTTCTTGTCTTAAGGTTTGCAAGAAAAAAATGTCTTTTTATTAGTTGCATGTAATTGACTCATTTATTATATACTCTGAATACCTCTCATCTTCCTTGAATTTGGGACTTTAAATAGCATTTTTCCTGATTCAACTTTATAAAATAGCACAGTGAAAACGAAAAACGTTGAGTCGCAACTCGCAAAGAGGAATACCCAAAGCATTCAAGCACAAAATGCAAGGAGCGGAATCTCTCGATTTGCTATATGTCTAGAAAGAGGAGAATTGGCTGGTCCGATAAAACACAACAAATAAGCATGATTGTAACATTTTTTTTTTCTAGAAATTACAACTCAAAAAAAAAAAGAAATACATAGAATATAACAAAATCCTAGCTAAACGTAAAGAATGACTAGATCCTATGATTGATAAGATATCTTGACACATTCAAAAAATTATAGAAATAAAAGCAGTAATTTCAAATGTTCTATACCAAATCAATCTCCTAAATTTTGTTAAAAAAGAAATTATTGAAATTCATAATCCTAAATCAATCAAATAAAATACATAAATCCAATCTTGAGTACCCCACATCATTCTCCGCTCATTGGAAAGAAAGCTCGACCTCGAGTTTTTATAATGTCAGTTTATCTGATGAAGCATATTTGCTTCAATCCTCTTGGAATTTGGAACCACAACTGCAAAATCAATCAAAATACTCTTGCTCTAAGAAAAGATCCCAACCAAACTTCAACATCGATTCATATATTGATCGTTTAAGTTTCCTGGGATAACAAATCAATTTTGGGTTAACTTTTATTCTTTTCATTTGCTATGGCTTCAAATCTCTCGACCCGTACCTCAACTGTATCAAAATTCATATCACCAGGAGAGGGGCTTTTATCCGAAATCATCTGTCCATCGTCATGGAAAACATGCTCATGCTGAGATTCTTCCTCAAGCTCAAAATCCTCCAACTCTTGAAAAGGAAAGTAAAAAACTTGGACTTCTTGCTTTTGAGGCTAAATAACAACCTTTTCAATGGGACCCACCCACACATGGCTACGCTGGTTGAGGCCTAGCCTCCTAATCGCTAGGTCAGGGATTCGACTCCCAGAGTCCACCACAACTCCTAGAGCAGTTCCGTAACTTAAGCAGGGGAGCCCGGCTGGTGGGTTGTTGGGCTAGTCTCCCCCGAGGTATAGTCGGTGTTGTGCTCCCGTAAGGTGAGCTAGGCCGAATCCTCAGCATCAAATAAATAAATAAATAAATAACAACCTTTTCAACGGAATAAGATAGTTGGATATGTACATGCAATGGGAAAAGTCATCAGCATCTGCAATATAATTGTTTAGGTCCAAATATCCATTTGAACGGGGAACTTTTCAGCCAATTCATGCAACTCTCTGAGACAACGGTAAAGGTGAAAATTCTTAGTAGTAATCTCCATGACAAGCTCGACCTTGTCGACCATCTATTTATCATGATAATTGTGACCATCGTCTCTACACCTTCTGTCGTGACCAGTGCACCCTAACCCGTCCAAATTTGGAAGTATTTCCATCTCTAGTATCGAACTAACCTCTGGAATCTTAATTTACTGAATTGTTGGTATGATAGCACTACTATTGCAGAAATTATTAAGATTCCTCTTAGACTAGGCTTTGCTTCAGACCAGCTTATTTGGCCGAGTACATCTAAAGGAAATTACACTGTTAAAAGTGCTTACACTATTCTTAGCCAGGAGAGCCTCTGCAATCCTATATCTAAACCATCTTCTTCTTATCAGCCTCCTAACATCTTATGGAGGCAAATATGGAAACTCCAAATCCCACCCAAAGTTAAAATTTTCATCTGGTCATTATGCCAAAATGCCCTTCCCACTAAGGTTAACCTGTTTCGGCGAAATCTCTGCCCCGATCCCATTTGCACCCTATGTTCAGCTAAACAACCTGAAACCTCAGAGCATCTATTTTTATTGTGTCCTTGGACTTCCCACATCTGGTCTAACCCACAAATCAACTGTCCCATACAACCAGCAGAAATTACACGTATTGAAGACTGGCTAGCTACCATACTTGCTAATAAAAAACAGTTACCTGGATCTACGCTCATCGCCACGCTTCTATGGAATATCTGGAAGTCCCGCAATCGGTTTATCTTTCGTCATCAGAGTCCTGCTGCATCATTTGTTATAGCTGAAGCCCACAGTCAGGTCTGTATTGCTGCCATCTCTTCTGCTTCTGTTGATCGACCGCATCCAGATCTGGACAGCTTATGGCGTCCGCCTGATTCAGGAGTTATTAAGTTGAATGTAGATGGGGCTTTTAAGCCAGGCAATGAACGGGGATCAGTCGCCTTCGTTTGCCGAGATCATAAAGGAAAAATCATTGAAGGACTTACCAAGACCGTCACCGCGTCATCTGCTTTGCAGGTGGAAGCTCAAGCTTTGTGTTTTGCTCTCAATCATTTGATCAACTCAAACCGAACCTCTGATCTCGTGCTTATTGAATCTGACTGCCTGGTTTTGGTGGACGTCGTGCACGATCCTCTTCTGTCGCCATGGGAGGTTCGCCCCTTCATAGCCGAAGCTGCGTTTCTTCTTTCTCGCCTCGTTCAGACGCGATTTTCGTTTTGCCCTAGAACGGCCAATGCTGCTGCGGATTGGGCTGCTAAGGCCAATGACAATGGTTTTTTGATGCCTTCTTGGGCTTCCTTTCCTCCGGCTCCTTTGCTCGATATTTTAGCAGTTGATTTTTCTAGTTCTGGTTGTAATGCTACTATTATATAATATATTACCAGTTCCTGACCAAAAAAAAAAAACTCCTCAAAATCTTTTTCCCTAGAATATAAAGTCTCCAGATAATTAGGATATTTGGACCATCGAAATAGGTTTATCAAACGGTTGGCCCGGGCTCCATAGGCCCCAGCTCCATTTCCACGTCGTCACTTCTTCGTCCCCAGTCAGGTTTCTCTCCTGCCCTAGGACACCAAGTCAGTTCGCAATCTTTTCCATTATTAACTGCATCGCACCAAATTGCTGCTCCAAGGTTGCATATCCAACAATTGTTGGAGTCAACACCTAAGATAATAACAAGAAGCCAGAAGCATGAAGAAATCCTAGAACAAGCTAGAGAAGTCTACGTGCATGGGAAACATGTTTCTTCATCAAACTCCAGCTGTCAAGAACTTATTGAAGAAGATAAAAAGAAGTCCAAGAGAGGCTGAGGCGGTGAAGAAGAGAAACTTGAAGAAAGTCAACAATAATGGCTGAAGAAGAAACTTGTACGTGGGCAGCAAGAGTACTTGGAGAAGAAGAAAATGAGTCGTCTTGCAGTTGTACTATGGCGGCGAAAAAGTCAAAATTGTCATGCCTCAATGGTCAGTGAAACTAGCCTATAAATAAAGCTTGGGAGTGCAAATGTAAGGAAGGCCACATGAATTGAGAGAAGAAGAGATTAAGAGAGAAAGAGAGTCTCTTCAGAGAGAAATCAAGGTGTGAGCCTCAGGCCAGAGAGTGCCTCAAGTCACCAGGTGCAAAGGTGAACTTCAAAGAGAGAGGCACTACAGCCTCAGTAGCTCTCTAAGCGAGTTATCCCTCCATGATCAAGAAGGGAAAACAGAATAGCTGAGTGTGTGCTAGTATGTTAGCTAGCTAGTTTGCTTTGAGTATTTTGAGTACGTGGTGTGAGAGAAGTTACATTGTAATAGTTGTGTTAGAGACATTATTTCAATGTTATACTTATACCGCAGTTTTAGTGATGCAGCCCGCCCACATTGAAGACTAGCTCTCTTGACCAAGAAGATCAACCTGCATTCAAGCTCAACGAAACCTCTTGTCAATGAAGTTGTCGATTGTCGATAAAGTTCGATAAAGTTGTTGCTTCATCCTTGAAGAGTTGCAGTCATCGATCTAGAAGAATCGGTGCCCTCTCAACTTCCTTGGAGGCCTAGAAGAGCAACCAATGAAGTTTCTATCTTCTCTTGTTCTATTTATTATTTTTACCCACTTCCAACCCAAATTCGACCATCCTACAGTGCTTATTTTGGAAAACCCAAAACAGAGAAATTGTAGATCAAGAAGTCTTTGTTCATTTGGCTTTGGAATTAGGTCGAACCGATCTGTATCGGCAAAGATACAACTGTTCTCCTGAGCTTGCGCAGTGCTGAAATTTCTGTTCGTCCTATTTCCCGTGTGCGAGTCACTCTCCTGATCCTACTATTTGAGAAAGCCTACCCTTGGCTTGCATCATTTAGTATAACCAGTGTCTTGAGTTATCTATTACGATTCTCTCGTGTAACCACCACAACGTTTCTGCATATTTTATAAGTTGCGCACTCTACAATTGGTATCAGAGCAAAGGGTTGCATACCCTACAATGCTCACCGTCAAAGCCTAGACCCCTGATCTTTGTCAACGAGGCATTTTTAAACATTGTCGTTACTAAACATCACATTGCCACGATCTTCTAGTTTCTAATATCAACCGACAAATGAAGACATCAAGCATGAGTTGCAGCTCGCACTTACGCAGGCCCCAAACGTACATGCACGAAGGGCCTAGAGTATTTCCGTACTTCCAAAGAGAGGTAAGCAGCATATTTTCACAAAACCTAAAGAACGAGTACGATTACAACCCTAATCCTAGCGAGTACTACTTAATGGAATAACAAAGAGAAGTGCTACTTCCAAAGGGCTAGCTAAATCTAGAGAAAACAGTTGGACACCTTTCAATTAAACATAAGATTCCTTGGGAAATCTAAAATGTGAGAATAACAGAAACAATAAACTCAAATGTTCCATACTAATTGAATATTCGAAACCAACCTAATTTCAAGAAGAAAATATTTAATTCTAAAAAATCCCAAATTTATCAAACGAAGGACGTACGGTAAATTAGCAAAAAATCATAAACCTATTGCAATTATGCTAATTTAGTCATGAACTTTTTTTTTGGCCAATTTAATCATAAATTTTTTGCATATGTGCAAATTCAGTCCATTCAACTAATTTTGGCTGGCTGGCGTTGACATGGATGCGAGCCAACACTAACAGTCCAAGCAACATTAATGTGGACAATTTTAATAATATTTTATTTCTTTTTTCTTTTTTCTTTTATTTTTCTTTCATTCTTATTCGTTCTTCCTCTGGCCAGTCACCATGGGCCAATGGGGAGGGCCCGGCCTCGCTAGTGTCCGGCATCCAATAAGTTTTAGAATGATGCTGATGATTGTTATTCACAGGTATCAATTTATTCCATGAATCCCAAGATGTCACAATATCGAGAAAAATATCTAAGTCCATTCCCTTCAAGTATTAGCACATCTAATAAGTAATTAGATGCATTGATATAAGTACAAGAACGAGTTCCCCAACTATATATCACAACATTAAACTACTAATGAAAGCATTCAAGATCCCAAATTGTTCAGATACCCAAAGCAAAAGAAACAAAAACTTCCTTCTACTTTACAAATTTCACTTGATGTAAAGAGAAAAATCTGTAAAGTTTGATTTGGCCAAGAAAAGACGCAGCCAAAGAACAACAACACATCCATCTCATGGTTTTTGTCGAAACACTCCCAAATTTCTTATAGGCCACATTGTTTCCACTATAGATAGATCATAGATATGAATTTCACTCAAGGAAAGGAAAATTCCACTCCAAAGTAGACAAGAACCTCTACCAACTCTACTACACAAGCTCACAGACTAACTGCTCACAGCATTGACTATTCACAGTAAAAAGACACGGAATTCCTATTTGCTGACCCCTACTTGTGACCACCTCACATTAAGAAACCAAAACACAGAAAAGCAAAAGAAAAGAAAAGAGAGAGCACTGAGAGGTAAGAAAAACGTCTTTTATTTTCACTCCTCAAAAGAGTACTTCAGCTTTCCAAGAAACCTTTCGGTGTATGCATCGACACTAAATGAACAAAATCTTGACCTTTACCCCCACCACACTAGTCCTCCTCACATGGATTCACGGGATTAGCTCAGATACCACTCCACGAAGAAATCAAAAAGGAAACCCAACGTAGACATCGAAACGGAGAGGAGAGTGGCGAATCACGAACGAAGTCAAGATGGAGCCGCTGAAGAGGGAGAGCGAGTAACTTAGAAGGAGAAATGAGAGAGAGAGAGAGAGAGAGAGAGAGAGAGAGAGGGCAAGGCAAGGCATCTAATAAAAGAGTGAAACATTCACTTGAGGTTAGCAGTGAACTGGTTGAACCTCGAACTTTGTCTTGAAATTGATCGGTTCAGGGTAACGAATTAAGACCGAATTGAATGAGGCCAGCTTCCAATCTTTTTATCCGGAAATCAAACCACTCATGTGAACCAACTTGCAACCAATAAAGCTTGTTCAAGCTGGTTCCCAAATTGAATCGGCCCGATTGTTCACTCCTACTAGCTTCCGTCTTATGTATGATTAGGGAAAACTCAATTGCCAATTATGTTTAAAGAGAAACAAATGATGAAGAACCCACTAATGACTCACTAGTTTGTAGTTATCGATTTAATCTTCTAGACAGTGATAGAGATAAAAGTAGAAAAGGGCTTACGTTTGGACTTATAGTTAATTAAAGAGTCAAAGTTATATTTTGGCCACTTGATAAATTAAAATTAAGAAAAAGAAAAGTAGAAGCTCTAATTAGATTACCGAGTTCGCTGTTGGTGGAATTTTGAGTATTGAAATTCTTATGCTTCTCACAGTTATAAGTAGATACCATTTTTGCGAACCGCGTGGGTGTATTCATAATTTATCGAAGCCACTGAGGCCGTTTCAATATTACACCCATCGATATTCACAAAAAAAGAAAAAATCTGACCACAAACTATTGGATTAATTACACTTGTTAGATTAATTTAAATTAGATATCCCTTCAACATAATATAGGTCATCGAATTATCTTTAACGACTTGACTCCTAGCATTGTGAAACTTAGCATGCAAGTTCTTTAAAGAGAAATATCCCCCAAACCAATTGAATTGTTTCTAGGGGATATATCATGAACAATGACTCACCTAATTATACTTTGGTCGATTGTGTATGGCACTATATATGATTTTGCAAGTTCGTTATGTTAGGGAAATCCCTTATGATGTTCTGAAGATGACAAAACATCAAAGGCTATTAACATGTTTAATAATTGAGTAATAGACTAAACAGATAATAGAATGTATAAAGGATATTGTCAAAATCTATACTTGACAGAACCAGAAGATAGACTCTATGCTGAAGCTGAACTTAATCAGACTGTGTCCAGACCTTAAGGCTAAACCTGTTCAGAAGCAGAATATATTCAGACTTACGTCCAGATAGTAAAGTCTACTTCAGTCTGAAGACACTCAAACTCTACTTTCGACAGAAAACTCTCAAACATTACATCCAAAATGAGACACAAGTTCAAAATGTAGCATATTCAGAACGAAGCATGTTCAAAACGAAACAACTTAATAGAACGTAACACAAGCCCCAAATGTATAACGGTTAGTGATCTAGTTTGGATTCTATATCAAGATAGATTTGATTGACTCAATCTAATTGATTGACGATTGGATCTTGAAGACAAGAACTTTCTATACGAAGAAGCTCTACTTATGGAAACCAAGATTCTGTTTGTATGGGTGATTAGAATCAATTTGTGATTCTACTTCTATCACTCAACGGCTACCAAATCTTCCAGATATAGATCTGTCCAATGGGTAAATTGGAAGACGGTCCTCTAGATAGTGTCCAACAGCTAGTTTGGAAGTGGAGGAGTATTTAAGGAGATCAATGACCGATGAGCAAGTAAGAGACGAAGCGTAGAATTTATAATTCCAAAGTCTGAGCAACCTTCGATCATACACTTATCTCTTGTGAGCTTAAATGTTTGTGATCGTCAGAGAAATACCAAAAAAGTGACTTAGTGAGATAGTGTGATCTATCACTGAGTATTTGCACTCAAAGTTGTAATCTCTTGTTAATCGCATAGTGGAATCCAGCCAAAAGGCTAGTAGCGTGGGAGAGTGGACGTAAGCTTGATCTAAGCCGAACCACTATAAATTCTATGTTCTTATTCTCTTCCCTGAACTCCTTTATTTTGTTCGTAGTTCTATTTAACTGCTAAAGTCTGAATTCACTCAAAGTCTGTTGTTCTTCAAACTCAGATTCAAAAGCAAAATATTTTACTACGTTTTGCGAAAAAATTTCTTCCACCTATTCACCCCCCTCTAGGTGTTCATACTAGCACTTTCACATTACTCCTACTTCCATCCAACATCAACAAGCAAAACCCCTCTGCTCCTACATTTCCCTCCTCAAAGAATGGCCCTTCAAGAAGCAATAGTAGTTGATGATGTTAATGGGCTATATAGCTTAATTGAACAAGACGAAAATCTTTTAGATGATGGATCCGAGGGCCCCGTCACAAATACTCCATTACATGATGCCGCGGGCAACGGAAAAACTAAAGTGGCCATGGAGATGGCCATTTTGAATCGTTCGTTCACTCGAAAGTTGAATCGAGGAGGTCACAGCACCATGCACTTGGCTTTGCAAAATAAGCATTATCACACTGCGAGGACATTGATGACCCTTGACCCTGAGTTGATTCGAGTCCAAGGACAAGGCGGGGTCACCCCTTTACATTTTGTAGCAACGGAAATAGGAGACAATGAGCAAGTGAATGTGGATCTCTTGGAATTCCTAGCAGAATTCTTATATGCTTGCAAATTGTCCCTTGAAGACTTGATGACCCAATGTGAGACTGCAGTTCACATTGCCATCAAGAGAGGCAACACTAAAGCATTTAAAGTTTTGTTTGGATGGCTTAAGCGAGTTTATCTAACATAAATCTTGAACTGGAAAGACCAAGATGGTAACACCGTCTTACATATTGGCATGTCCAGAGAGCAGCAACTCAAGGTATAGTTTTTTTTTTTTTTTTGTAACTGAGGATCCGCTTGAGCCCCCTTTTGCTTATGCTATTCGGGGTCACAAGGTACTCAAGCACCTGGTGGCATCTTTGGACTTTAACGGCGACTATACCTCGAGGGAGACTAGCATAGGACCCCACCACCATGGGCCCCCACTTACAACGCTAGCAACTGCAGGTTTTGAACTCTTGACCTCGGCGATGAAGGAGAGACTTTCAACCAACGCAGCTGCCCACCAGTGGGTAACTCGAGGTATAGTTCATGCTTGTATACTTCATTGATTTAGTGGTGTTGGAGAAAACTCTTTTATTGTTTTGAAGTTAACAAAACGTTTCCATCAGTCTAGTCTGAAGACTTCCAAACTCAAGTGTTAAAGTCTGAAGAACTCCAGACTCTGTTGTCAAAATCTGAAGATCGCCAGACTCAGGACTCAAAGTCTGCCCTCACTGATAATTTCCAGCGAAGAAAGAAGACTTATCCAGATGATGGATTATCTTCAAGGATTCGATTCGTATAGTTTTTAAAGACCTTTTTGACTGGATACATCATTAGCAAGATTGATTATTCTTATTGGAATCTACTTCGATTTGAAGATCTTTTGAAAGGCGAGCAAACTTAGAAAGTTCTACTTATGGAAACCAAAGATCCTAATGTATGGGTGAACAAGATTGACGGGCTTTCATCACCAATCTTTCAACGACTCGAGATCACCTTAATTGATTCTGTCCAACTGATAGATTGGAAGAATTCCTTTGGAAAGTGCCAACGGTTGTGAAGACATGAAAGAGTATTTAAGGCAAACTCTTCAGTTGTTCGAAGTAGTAAGTGAAAGAAGAATTTCAAAGTCTGAATCTCTTCGTTCCTTGTTCTTTCAAATCATTGAGGTCAAATTGTATACAAAAGAGAAAAGCACATAGTGAGACTTTGTTGAGACTCTCCACTGAGGAAGTCGAAGATCACAAGCTGTATGATCTCTTTTGATTCATAGTGGAATTCAGCCAGTGGGCTATTAGCGCGAGAGAGTGGACGTAAGCTTGGATTAAGTCGAACCACTATAATTCTTGTGTTCCAATTCTCTTTCCTTAACTCCTTATTTTATTGCTTTATATAATTGTCTTATAGAATTATTTAAAGCAGTTCACATCTTTAGTCAATCATTTTCAAAGGCAATTTATTTTATTAAGTCTTGCGGACAAATTTTTATATACCCCTATTCACCCCCTCTAGGTGTGCGTACTAGCCCTCTCAATTGGTATCAGAGCCAAGTGCTCGGTTTATAAAAGTGTTTTTATTTTTGAGCTAAAGATCTTCTATGGCTAGTATTTTGGCTCCGGGTTTGGTTGAAGGCCAAAGCAACACCAAACCTCCCTACTTTGATGGGAAGGAATACAACGTTTGGAAAAACAAGATGAAGGCATTCCTGAAATCGAAGGATCCCCTGGAATGGGATGTGGTAGAAAAATGAATCATTCTTAAAGCTACATCAACATCTGGGAAGGAAATTGCAGATGCTGGAGAATTGACACAAGCACAGATAACCAAGAGACAATCTCTTGATGCGAAATTGATTTATTCATTATATTGTGCTTTATCTCCTATTGAGTATAACAGAATTTCATCTTGTGAAACAGCCAAAGAAATCTGAGATAGGTTGCACGTTGTTGCGACCAATTTTTCGGGTGAACCACCTAAAATTTGGCTAATGGATTATTAAGCCTAGACTTAATTCGGGCTCTCCCAAGCCCATACCAATTCGCGACTTAAGTTCAAGTTCTTAACATGCAATTGATTTTTTAATCAGGAGTCGCCACTAATCTATTTTTTTGGTGGGTCGATTAGAAACCCAAGTAAAGTAACGGGAGTTTCACTTTACTCCTATGAACCAGAGACTATGGGTACGGGGACTTGGTTACATTAGATTTCTCTAATACCCTTTCAGTACCATTCTTTTATTTTCAAAAAATGTTTTTGCAAGCAGCTAAATTTGATTTTAAATCTATTTTCCTAACATGTGAGGTGATCATGCGAGTGCGCAATCTACCAATTTAACACCCAGATAAACAATAAATAAATTGCAAAAGCTTACCTCAAAGCAACGAAAGCATCTGCAATGTTAAGTTAAAAAACCCACATCAACAACCCTGGATATGGTTTCTAATTAACACGCAATTTCTTTTTGTTTTCACTTAAATAAAATCATGCAATATGCAATGCAGTATTAACTAAATGACCTAATTCTAATGTCATGCAATTTCTAATTAAATGGACCTAATAACAATATCTAAATGACATGCATTTCATGAATCTACTTTTAATGATACGCAATGATATTTTTTGTTTTTCCTAAAAATGCAATCTATCCTAGGGAATAGAACTAATTTATTCTAAGACATTTTTTTGTATATTTTTTCATGAAAATTCGGAATTAGGAAAAATGTGAAAATTTATTTAACTAGATTAAGATTCTATTTAATTTGCATTAGGAATTAGATTAAGCCAAATCCTAATTTAAACTAAAATATTATCTTAACCTAGATAATCCTAAAATGCAAAATATCTAAACTCATAATAAATTAAGAAAGATATTATCTAGAATTAAACTAAGCGCAATTTAACCCTAATATGCAATGACGTACAAAATATGCACTAATTCTACATGACATATGCATGATGATTTTTTTATTGTTTTTTTAATTAATTTTCGAAATTAATAATTGCCAAATAATTAAACATGCAATCCAAATTAAAAATCTAGCAACCTAAATTGATTGATTTGATTTTTTTGATTTTTGATTTTAAAATTCGAAATAAGATTCCTATTCTAAATGTGTAAACCCTAAAATATGCAACATTATAACCCAAACACATTTCAAGATGAACAAAGCGATCATGACAAACCAAAACAAGGATATCACACATCATTCATATCAAGGGATAACATTTCGCTGATAAAAATGATAAATTGATCTTAAGCCTTAAAGATTAAAATATCAATTTTATTCTCGCTTAATTAATTATTTCATCTAAGGCCTTATAGATGAAATAAAAAATCCTAGCGCGGTTGCGAATCGGGTGATATGTTGGAATTTCCAATCATATAATAAAGACTAATTATACTTAAAAAAAAAACACAAGATAAAGTAAAATAAAATAAATAAAGTAAACTAAAGAAAACTACCTAATGTGTTTTCTTTTCTTTTTTTCTTCTTTTCTTTTTTTCTTCTTTTTTTTTTAAATGGGCTTGACGGCCGTGGGGCCCGACCAAGGGTGGCAGGAGGCGTCGTGGTCAGAGCTCCGGCGAAGGTCCGGCAAGGCACCGGGAACGGCACGTTGGCGGCGAGGCAGCAGGGATCGTCGCGGGTCTGCTCGGGTTGGAGGCGAAGCGGAGGCGGCGTCGGGGCGGCAGGCTTCGGAGCTCCGGCGAAGGTCCGGCAAGGCACCGGGAACGGCACGTCGGCGGCGAGGCAGCAGGGATCGTCGCGGGTTTGCTCAGGCTGGAGGCGAAGCGGAGGCGACGTCGGGGCGGCAGGCTTCGGAGCTCCGGCGTCGGCTGGGCAGTAGCGCGATCGTCGGGGCGAGCCTCGCGAGCGGAGTAGGGGCGTTGCAATGGCGTGGCTTCGGCGAGGGCGGGAGTGCGGTCGTCGGGACGCCTGGCGTTCGGTGCTGATGGTGCAGAGCGACAAGGAGCGGCGAATGGAGTGGCTGTGCTGCTGCGTGTCAGGGGCGAATCCGGGAGGCAACGGTGGCGGAGGCGCGGTGGTGCTCAGGGGTTATCGCGCGGTGAGACGGAGCAGCTCTGGTAGCGCGGATGGAGCAGCAACATGGACGGCAAGCTTGAGGAGATGATGAACAGTAGGGGTCAAATCACCCCCTTTTCTTCCCTTTTCTTTTGCCTTTTCGCTTCTCTTCTGTCTCTTCTCCTTCTTGTCAGACCCTTTTGCTCTTTCTTTTTTTTTTACTTTTTCTTTTCTTTTCTTCCCCAAAAACCGAAGGAAGGCCTCTCACTTTTTGCTTTCCAATTTTTCGGAAATCCCCCCTCTCTTGCACGAAATTTTTTAGCGGATTCTCTCTCAATTTTTTTTCGCACCCCCCCGGTTACGAAAAATGAAACTCTCTTTTATACTAATTCCGAACGGCCACCTTGAATGGTATTTTTCGAGTTTCCATCTTCTGTCGCATTAAATCAAAGCTGCAAATCAAAGCGAGATTTCGCAATTAACTCGATTTTGCTCCGATTTATTCCGTTTTATAAAAATTCTTGCCCTTTGTTCACCTGATTTTTAATTGTTTCTGCATTTATCGAAATCTGAATGCTCATCAGAATTTCAAATTCCCTTGCATACTTCAATCAAATCAATTTCCCCCAATTTCATTTTTATTTGTTCCAATGCAATTGTTATTTTCCTTATTTTCCTAGATTTACTAAAAATAAGTGTCAACACACGTCACCTATGAAGGAATTGATCAAGTTAAAGAAACGAAAATCAATATTCTACTCAGACAGTATGAAGCCTTCAAGATGAAACCAAGAGAATCCATCATTAATATGTTTAGTCATTTCACAGAAATTGTAAACGGTCTAGCATATCAGGGACAGCCAATCTCAAGACCAATGAAGGTGAATAAATTGCTTAGAGGACTTTCCAAAGACTGGAACCATGTGAAGACTTCTATAAGAGAAACCTAGAGGATCATGCCTCTTTCTGTAGACGAATTGGTTAGCACACTTCGATCATATGAAGTAGAGCAAATCAATGAGGAAGAAGATCCAAAAGGTAAGAAGTCAATTGTCTTAAAATCTAAAGATAATTCTGATGATACAGACTCTGAAGACGACTTGGATGATGAAGAGCTAGCACTCATGATAAGGAGATTCAGGAAGTTAAACAGGAAGGGAAAAAGGTTTAACTGGAAGAAGCAGGGTAATCAAAGATTTTAGAAGAAATCAAATGAGGATAATGAGACCAACAAAGATGTGATTTGTTTCAAATGTAAGAAAAAAGGGGCACATTAGACCCAACTACCCTTTGCTAAAGAAAAAGAAAGAAAAAACAGAGAAATTCAAGAAGGCTCTCAAAGCAGAGACATTGAGCGATACCGAATGTAAGGAAAGTGATGAAGAGTATGCAAACATATGTCTAATGACAAATTCAGAATCAGACTCAGACTCTAAGATAGACTCAGATTCAATTGACAAAACGTTTTTACGTTTTGTCAATTAAATCAATCCGATCAATTTTAGCCGAAAACTACTAATGTGAATGACGTCCATCCTATGTGGCACAATCGTTACTTACGTGAATAATTTTACATTTTTTTTTATTTTTTTTATTTTTTATGTTTTATTTTTTATTTCTTTTTCTTTCTTTTTCTTTTTTTTTCCTAGCCTAGTGAGGGCCATTGGCCAACACTCGCCGGTTAGAGGTGAGGGCCGGCTAACCCTTGCCGGCCTTCTCTAGACTTGATAGAAAAAGAAATGAAATGAAAGAAAGAAAAAATTGAAAAGTTAAAAATTAAAAAATATAAAAAAATTATCCACATCAGCACCTATCGTCCTATGTGAAACTATCGGTATCCACGTTAACGGTTTCTAGTTAAAAATAGCTGATGGACTCAATTGACTGAACGTGAAAAGTTTTAGAACTTAATTGACACAATTGAAAATTTTAGGATTAAATTAATTAAAGTGCAATTCGGACTTTTTGAACTATTTTTCCCTAAACATCAAGTTCCAATGATTCCAACACCAACCGACACACAGTGCAGACGAAAAGCATGAGTCGCCTAATTCCCACGATTTTAAATGTCATAAATGCATCGTAATAGTTCTATAAAAAAAGATAATATGCAATATAGGAAACTTCAAATAAAATTCAACATAGTTTCATTTGTCAAATTCGTGCATGACATGGGCATGAAATTTAAATAGTGGGAATTTGCCAGAAGTAAACGAATTCCATCTCTTAGGCCGTGTTCTTTCGAGGCTCTCGATACAATGATCTGACTAATATAATGAAATTTTTACAATTAAAAAGAACGCTTTTATCTTCTCAATTTTGTATACATTCTTATCAAATTATTGTTTCGAGCACAACGTTGCATTTTTATTATTGGGAAAGTTGGTTGACTGTGGCACTATTTATGATTTTGAAAGTTCGCTACTCCTAATTCCATCCATCATCAACAAGCAAAACCCCACTGATCCAACGTTTCCTTCGTCAAACAATGGACCCTCAGCTTCGACAAGCAATAGAACATGATGATGCGGATGAGCTGTTAATCGTGGAGGAGCGAAAACCCTTGGATCGTGCATCTAAGGACCCCTTCCCAAATACTCCTCTGCACGTTGCAGCGGCGGCCGTGAAAACCCTAGTGGCCATGGAGTTGGCCATCTTGAAGCCGTCATTTGCTCGAAAGCTCAATTCAGAGGGTCACAGCACCATGCACTTAGGTTTGCAACGCAAGCATTATCACACTGCAAGGGCGCTGATGACCCCTTACCCCAAGCTAATTCAAGTTTGAGGACGATGCGGCATCAACCCTTTGCATTATGTTGTGGGGGAAAGAAGGAGACAATGAGCTGGAGCTCCTGGCGAAATTCCTATATGCTTGCAGATCATCAATTGAAGAATTGACAAATCGATGCAACGTAGCCGTCAAGAATCAGAACCTCATAGCATTCAATATTTTGTCTAGATGGTTAAGAAAGTCTGTCTGACACAAATCTTTGATTGAAGGGACCTAGATGGTGACAATATTGCTACATCTGAAAAGCAGTCCGAGGTATAATTCATCAATTTCGTGGTTATTCATGCTTTTATTGTTCAATCCTACGACTCGACATAATCTTATCGAGGAACAAATATAATGGCAACAAGTAAATGTTTTTAGAAAATATTCAGAAAGAGGAGATTTGAACGGGACATGGTTTCTTTGGAATTAGGATGGATGGATGACACTCCTTCCTTCCCAATGTTCTACTTCCAATTCTCTCTTACAAATTTCCCACGGGGGGTAGGCTCTACCATAGTATTGAATGCAGTTTTCACACCGGTGGATCCATTCTTATATCTTCATTTGTTAATTAATAATTATTCTAATCATTTCATTTCTCTCCGATCACTCACCATCCAAACATAAAAAGACTTTTTACGCCATTCAAATGCGTTGTAAAAATTAGGTCAAAAGTAGTGCTTTTCATAATTAAAAAGAAAAAAGTCAAATTCTCATATTAGATAGCATTTATACGAGTATGTAGATTGTTTTTAACTGTTTTTAATTAAATTAAGTGCTCGGAATTAAAAAGATTAGCAATGGATGAGATTAAACTTGTATGATTATTCTAATTAGTTTGACTTAAAAGACTTGATTCAGTCAAAACATTCACCTAATCTAGTCATCAACATAATGGACAGTAATTAGACTCTTCCTTAAGGCTACTCAAATGAAGTACTCAATTGACAACCGAGTTTTGGGAATCTCGTGAGTTACGATGCATAATGTTTTAAAAAAAAAAAAAAATTGGTAATGTGGAATTAGATTACATAGCTACCTAATATTTGTGGGGATGGAATGTATGTTTAAATATAAATATCTCATATCCTATGAGTGTTAGAACTCGACCTTTAGTCATAAAAGATCAATGACAGAAAAATGATAGTGAACACATGGTTTTCATGTTCAGCTGGAAGGACAGATAACGCCAAAGAACGGAAATGAACTGCATAAAAACCTCACTAACCATTGAAATGGCTGGTCGGGTACAGAGAATGAAATGCTCATGACCCCACCTTCGCTGGATCAAATCGACGGTGGTCGGTTTGTTAATTAGAGAGAGCTGAAAAGTAGAGAACCGCATAAATTCCTCCGCGTTTTCGTGTCAGAGGCACGCCCCAACTATCCAATTAACCAACCATTAGCTCCCTCCACCAAATCATGTACCACGTTCGTGCTCTTTTATTTTGGAACTAGACTTCGGTCAAATCAACAGGAGGAGTCCGATACCTTCACCTATAGAGATTGTTAAGAGAGAATTAAATATGAGTCCGTTAACATATCCAGTTGGATTCTAGCTTCAATCAAAAGTTTGAACCAATGAGTTGTGGATTAATTATGATATATCAACTGCTCCACATTACATCAATTATCCAATGTGGGACTTTTTTTAACACAACTTACTTACACGTGTATCCTAATAATCTTCCCCTCACATATGGGCTCAGTTTTAAAGCCGCTCTCCTTAATTTTGGCATCCTTCTACACCAACTTATGGGCTCGCATTGCTACATCACAACGTCCACTTGCCCAAAAACCGCAACTATCTACTCTGATACCAATTGATAGGAACGTGAATATATGAAGAGGAAAAATAGAGAAGAAAAAAAAGTGAGAATTATTATGTGGAAAACCATTCCCAAAATCAAGAAGGGAAAAAACACAGTGCCACACTAGGCAATCTCTCCAATATCAATATCAACTTTACAAGTTTTAGGGTTAAAAGCTTCAACCTTACAATTATAAACATATTTTACCATATATATAGTAGGAGTTCAAGACATACATAATTATGATGGAAATAATATGTATGCCATTAACAGTAATAAAATCTCTATTTTTTGCTTTAACATGACAGGATGGGTGACCTATTGGGAAGTATGCCCCCAACAAACTATTTCTACGCTTGAACATTATTTTTCTCTATCAGACTCCACAACTCCATCAATCTCCCACTTGGAGGCTGATCTTCAAAAATAGCAATAATCTTTTATAGTTTTTATCTTTGTAACTCGATTTTTCTAACTGCGGCAGCCCCCTACCGTGGAGGCCAACTGAAGCAATGCACAACCTTAGTTTCTCAGTGGTGATAACTTTTGTTAACATATATGTTGGATTTTTTATACCAAAAATCTCCTTTAATGACAATGTTCCATCATCATCAACTAACGAATTTGATGATACTCTTAACTTAATATGTTTTGTCCTTGAGTGAAATAACGAATTCTTTGCAAGAAAATGGCATTATGATTGTCATCGAAGAGAACACCGTCATTGTCTATATAATAGTTGACCCATAATTCATTGGTTTAAGTTTTTAATTGAAGGTAGATCTAACTAAATATGTTGACAGGTTCGGATTTGGGCTCCTTTTATGGTGATCTACTTAAGTGAAGGTATTAGACTTCTGTTGCGTGCTCTTAACATGTCGGACTCGAATTCGCATTCAAATGCCCCCAGAATTGTCTAGGTTAGGTCAGCTTTATTATTTTGCAATGAATAATTACATTTGCACTCGAATTTTGAAAATAGAACAAATTTTAGGGACACATCTTACAGATATCCACCTAGTTGTTTAGGCTCACATGTGAGGTAGCTAGCAAGAATCACCTAAAGAGAGGTGAATAGGTGATTAAATAAAATATTAACAAATTAAAGCAGAATAGAACAAGTCAAGATTAAAATCTGAATAAGGATAAGATTTTGGAACAAGGTTCAAAATCAGTTGTGAAGTAGAACAGACTTTTAAAGTACCTAGTAAGTGTGCAATAAACAATAGCAATAAACAGTAAGAGTTTAGGGTAAAGAGAATTTGCACACAAGATTTATAGTAATTCGGCTTAAATCAAGCTTACGTCTACTCTCCCATGCTAATAGTTTACTAGTTAGATTTCATTATATGATCAACAAGAGATTGTAATTTTGAGTGTAAACAAGTAATAATAGATCGCACTATCTCACTTAATCACTCCTTTTGTACTTCTCTCGTGATCACAAAATTTAAGTTCACAAAAGACAAGTGAATGATCGAAGTTCGCTCAGATTTTGTGCATCGTCTCTTATTTACTCCTCAACAGTTAGGTCTCCTTAAATGCTCATCTACTTCTAAACTAGCCGTTAAACAGTCTCCAGAGAATCATCTTCCAATCTATATGTTGGATAGATTTAAATCAAGAAGATTGAGTGGTCGTTGAGTGACGAAAGCTGAATCCTGTATTAATTTGGTTGCCTATACAACTAGAGTCTTGATTTCTATAAGTAGAGCTTCTTTGTTTAAAAAGAACTTGTCTTCATGATTAGTTTCCCAATCAAATAGGTGTAAATTTCAAACCAGATCAGTAACACTTAATCATCCTAGACCAGTCTCGTTCAAGACCTGTCATCTTCTCGATATGCTTCGTTCTGAACTTGCTATGGTCACGACTTCCATCGATTTGAACTAGCTACATTCTGAACTTCATTAGAATGGGAATGAGAGTATTTCTTTTAGTCTTTGTCTTCAGAATAAAGTCTTGAGTATAAATCTGAACGTGTTTCATCCGAAGTAGACTTTGCTAAATGTACTTGAATTTGAGCTAGAACGATATGTCTTCATTCCAAGATTATTTTCCTGAATCATCATACTTCAAGACATTTATCAGACTTATTAATATTTAATTAATGGTTTTGCCAATTTCAAAATCTATTAAGAGTTTTCTCAATAGCATGTTACTCAAATAAAGTCTCTTCAAGCTTGAGCTAAATCGAGTCAATTGAGTACTCAAACACTAAAAACCAAGCTAAGTTCGAATCATTATAAGTAGCTTCATCCGCTCACATTTCCATTTAGGACCTCCATTTAGCCTCATTAAATATGTTTTGAAATGTAACTTTCGCTATGGTACGTGGTGCTTGCCTTTTCAGTCATTTCATGCAAGCGACAAGCAAATATTACGCTTTGACACTTTTATATTTCCCATTGATAAAGTTCTTGTTGATGTGAGAACAATGCGAGGCACCTCAAGTTTGGATTTATTACTTGATGAATTAACAAATTATCAAATTGATATTTCCATCTTTAATAAAATTTAGGACATTCATTTGGTATAAAATATTTAGATTTACCATTTCTATATTTTTAACCTTTTAAATGCGTTAACATATCATATTTTTGATCTTAGGATATCAAAGGATTTACTTCTTTTCCGTCTAGCTAGGGTTTTATTATATTCTCGGTATTTCTTTTTTCTTTTTGAATTGTAATTTTAAAAAAAAAAGGATTGTAACTCTACTTATTTGTTGAATTTCATTGCGTCACTCGGTTTGCCTTTTTTCAGAAATACAGAAGTTCAAGATGTTTTTCTTTGTGCGTTTGGTGCGCGTACACTTACTACGTTCGTCTTTGCGAGTGGCGATTCGGTGCTTTTTGTTTCCATAGCACAAAGTTGGATCAGGAAAAAGGCTATTCGAAGTGCCGAATTTAAGCAAGGTTAATGGTCTTCAGTGACGAAAGAAATAAAAGACCAGTCCATTACATGCGATTAATACAAAGAGCCTATTTCTTGCAAACCTTAAGATAACAATCAGATAATGGATGCTCACGTGACAAGAACTGCCAGATAAAATAGTAATACTTGCGAAGTTTGTTGAATCCTTCGATCCTCGAAAGTTGCGATGCGTCTTCTCGGGGCATCGATTCGTCGCCGAACTCGTAGGCGCTTTGTCCTCATGTACAAGGGGAGACCCAACACCAACAAAGCGAGGAAACGGAAGGCAAGAAGTACAATTAGGGAAATTTAATCCACCGCACCTTTTTGCGAAATTTGGATTAAGAAAGATTAGTTGAAACTCGGTTCAACTCAAGCTTGAAGAAACTTTAAATGAGCAGCTCGTGAGCTTAAACGACTAGTTGGATATCTATGAGATGCGTCCTCTTAAATTTGTTCTTTTTTCAAAATCCGAGCGCAAATTTAATTATCCACCCGCTAAATAACCAAGCTGACCTAACCTAGACAAGTCTGGGGGCATGCGAACACGAATTCACACCCGGCGTTGGGTTTGACTGAGGTCTAGTTCCAAAGTAAAAGAGCCCGAACGTGATACATGAGTTGGAGAGAGTTAATGATTGGTCAGTTGGGGATTGCTTCTGACACGAAAACGCGGAGAAATTTATGCAGTTCTCTGCTTTTCAGCTCTCTCTAATTAACAAACCAACCACCATATGTGGCACCCCTCGACACGGCCCCCGATCCGTTAGAGTCGCCACAGTTCGATTTCCTTTCACTTGCCCTAATAACACATCGCTCTGATACCATTTCAATTGCAGGGGGTTCATACAACTTGGGGGTTTACATTTTTTTTTTTTAATCCGTCTCTTGCGCAATTCATATAGCGGAAGCACATCCATCAACTCCTTTCCCTATATTCAGAACAACGATGCACACTAACTAAACATTTATAGGTAAAAGCCGAACACTTTTATTTACTTAAACCAGATGGACATCATTAAATCAGTACATCAAAATGCCATAGTCTTCTATACTCGGCTATACTTCAAAAGATGATCGACATCTCCTCCTTAGTTGTATACTTAAGGTCCATCGATCAGTGTCGGCGTCCAAAAGTTCCTTCATTTGCTATCCTCCTCCTCGCGGTCATATCCAACCACTCGATCCATCTACTGGTGGCAGTGGCAGCAGAGATATCTTATCTAGTCTGAAATGTTATTCCCCAAAAGGGGTGAGTACAACCACTCGGCAGTGAAGATCCACCAAACTACTCATTGCGTCGTACAGAACAATCAAGGCATCATAACAAAACACATATCATTCATGCATTCAAGCATAACTTACCTTGCAGCCATGCATATGTCATCATACCATATGTACATATACCATCATGCACTCATCATTAAGCATTCATGCATATATCACCATGCCATATGTGCATATACCACAATGCACTCATCATCAAGCATTCATGCATATCCATGCCATATGTGCATATACCACCATGCAGTCATGCACATCTCGCCATGCCATCATGCATATATCACCATGATTCGTATTATCCATGCTATCAAACATACATCACCATGAGATCCATTCAAGCCTTCATGATCGCATTCTCAATGTCAAATAGCATCAATTTATTTTCATAAGCAGATCATGCATCATGCCATATGCATACACCCATGCACATGATTCACTTTCAATTCTTATCTTTCACGAGGATCTCATTAGTTTTTCTTTTCAGGGATCAATGTTTGCATCCCACAATTTATCGCTCGCATCCAGCCAGGCATCGCGAGGAACCTCCGGGCATGTATTCAAAATACAACCGGGCATCCGACCCCCCACATTCCGGGCATCCGGCCCCCCACATTCCGGGCATCTCGCATCCCAACTAACATCACAAGAAATTCCCCCCGGGCACACACCTCCAGGGCTTTGTTGGCTCACACCTCCAACGGTCTCGTTACTATCCCAATTTACATTTATACATGTATCTCAATTTCAACATGGCATTTGATGCAATAATGCCAATGACTGGAATCAGCCTTTTCAAAATCGTATAATATGTATTGGGAAAAATATTATTTGATGCAATGGTTTCGAGAAACTTCATTGAATTCATGAAAATCCATAAATCTTTTGATATCATATGATATGCATGAATGTCACCACATCATTGTACGAATGATAATCCAATATATCACAATTTATATAGCAAATCAATAACCTGTAAATAGAACAGTTTTTCAGCTTAAACAGAATGCATGCTGTTTATGAAAAATTCTGGAAAATTAGTAAACGATGGAAATAAATTCTGAAAATTTAACACACTGTAGATAAGATCTAAGAAAACACATTTCGTGAAGAACACCATATCAAACAAGGCTTCACAGAAAACGTACAGGTCCATGCATCACCGAAAAAGGATTTTAACAACATCCATGCACAGTTTTGAAAAAAAAAATTCGATTAAACCCCTAAATAAACTCAGAAAATTCTGAAATTTTGACACGCTGTATTTAAGACCTAGAGATATAAGTTTTATGAAGAAATAGTAGTCCAATTCGTTCTGGATTAAAAGATAAAATCAATTTACTTTTCCTATTCTCGGTATCGTTTTCCAGATCTACCCGTGTTGAAGAAAAAATCGTTTCCTTGGCCATTACTCATCCATTTACTCTGAAATTTCAGTATGTTATTCCTCAAAATATTACCTACAACTTTCATTGAGGATAAATGATCAAATTTTAACTGTATGATTTTATAAAAATCCCGAAATCATACTAGGTCGAAGCAGCGTTTTTCCCAGATCCAGTTTCTTCAAAAGACAACGGTTTCACCGACCTATTTTTGTTCATTTCTTCTAAATTTTTGATATTTTCTACCTCAAGAAGTATACTACAACTTTTGTTAAGAGATCAAAGTGATATTTTCACAAGAAGGTTACTTTACAGACCACGAAACCACTGAAGGTCAGCACAACGAATTCCAGACCTAGTCTCTCCAAAGAAAAATCATTTCACTGACCATTTCTTGTTCGTTTTGCCTAGAATTTCAGTATTTTGTTCTTCAAGGTGTTCTCTACAACTTTCATGAAGAGTTCGAAACAAGATTCCAACTAAAAAGTCACATGCAACACACAAACTCGCGGACAGTCGGACTGGTCTTTCCGAAATCAGCATGCATGACCAACGAATCTCTCTTCAAAGCTCCGAAATCTCATCCCATCTACCACAACCAAGACTTACCACCTACTACACATACACACAGCAATGCAAAGAGTAGGTTTTAGGACTTCACTCGCCTCAAATCAAAGGAAAACGCAGCAAGAACGACGGCGGGACTAGGCGGGCTCGACGGCGTCTCCTCTTCCTCTCTTCCTCTCTTCCTCTCTTTCTCTCTTCTTTCTTTGGACGGTACTCTCTCTCTCTCTTCTCTCTCTTCTGGTCGAAATCCCCCTCCCCCTTTTCCTTTTATTCTCTTATTTGCTTGTAATCATTAGGTTTTGCATGCATGAGACACTTGGCTCCAAGAGGAGGACAAGTGGCTTCAACAAGGAGACAAGTGGCTGCATCAAGAGGACAAATGGAGGAGGTGGCGTGGCCTCCATCTGGTTCTCCTTCATGGGCCGACGGTTTGGGCCTCTTGGCCTGCTTTAGGCCCAACACACTTGGGCCTAAAGTCCAAGCTTAAATGGCCCATATTTATTTTTGATAATCCATCTTAATCCTCATTTAAATAAATACCTAATTGCATAATAAAATGGCCAAAAGACTTTGTGACATTAATCCATGAAATCAAATCTATAAAGTGCATAGTCAAGAACAAAGTCTTCTTTATCAAATTGTCCCATAGCACCAACCTTGATCATCCATTAACATAAGATGTATTTCTACCCAAATAATTCTCCATTAAAATACTCGGCATTAATCTATTAAAATTCTTTGGTCTAAAGGCCATAACATAAATCAATAACACTCCCATCGCCTATTCATGGTTCATGGTATATCCAGGGGTTATTATGAAATTTTGGGATGCCACACCGTCCGTTTGATCCAGGGAAGATGGGGTCATGAGCATTTCATTCTCCATACCCGAGCAGCCATCTCAATGGTAAGTGAGGTTTTTATGCAATTCATTTCCGTTCTTTGGCGTTCTCTGTCCGTCCAGCTAAACACGGAAACCATCCTATCACTCTCATTTTTCTGTAATGGGTCTTTTATGACTAAAGGCCGAGTTCTAACTTAATTAGCACCGATAACGACACGCGACACGTAACAAGACACAATGCGCTGACACGCCGTTTCTCAAAAATAGAGAATTCCGACATATTGTGATACATTGTATACTAAATGCATACTTTTATATATACATAATAAATTATCATTTTTATGATTATTTAAAGAATGAATTTACACAAAAAATATTAATCCACCATTTATTAATATCATTTATTCAAATTCAACTCCATTCCAATAATTCATAAATCTTAGAGAAAAAAACAAATAATTCACATTCTAGACTTGCATGTCAGATATGTTGAAAGAGAAGAGAGAAAAACTTGAGGGGTGAATTATGTATCACAAAAAATGAGAGTCAAAAGAGAAGATGATACTTGATTTTTCTTCTTTCCAAATTTATTATTTTTATTATTATTTTTTTAGTTTTTCACATACATACATTTTGACCCCTCATTTTTTGAAAATTTTTAAAATTGATCTTGTGTGTTGCAATCACATGCTGGAAACTCGCATGCTGGAATTCCAACTCGAGTGTCGGAAAAGTTAATTAGGTTTCGGATTTTTTGACACATGTTGACCAAGTATCGAAAAGTGTCCGAAACTATCGAAGAGTGTCGGAGTGTTGGACACGAGAGAAAAGCTCCCAAAGAATGTCGATACTTCTTAAGTTCTAACAGTCATAGAATATCAAATATTTAAATTTAAACATACACTCCATCCCCACAAATAGTTAGTAGCTACGTGATCTAATTCTACATTACCATTCTTTTTTTCTTTTTCTTTTTTTAACACAATATGTACGGTAATTCACGATATTCCTGAAACTTTCGAAAGCTTTAAGATTAAAAAGCAAGTGAAACAAAACTCAATTGCTAATTACATTAAAGAGGAACAAGTGATAAAGAATCCACCAATGACTCACCAGTTTACGGACATCAAATTAATGTTCTTATCAATGATGAGGATTGGTGTAGAAACAGGACTTAAAGGTTCAGGCAGTGGTCAATGGAGGATTTAAGGTTTTTCTTGAGCCACTTAAAGGACTTAAATTTTAATAAAGATTCAATCAGACGTCTATTCAAACGATAGAACTTTTGTTCTCCGCGTAGTTTAAGTGGTTACCATCATTCGTACGAGGTTTGGGGTAGTTGCGATTTATCAAGACAGCCTCAGCGGCTGCTCTCCACAACTTCAAGTAGTAAAGTAGAAAAGACAACCAAAGATATTAAAAATAAAAAAATTCAGAACACATATTACCATAAACATTGACTCGCCTGATTAAACTCTCGTTGACTATGGCACTATATATAATTTTGCAAGTTCGTTACTCCCATCGGTCATCAACGAGCAAAGCCCCTCTTCTCCTACATTTCCCTCCTCAAACAATGGCCCTTCAAGAAGCAATAGCAGCTGATGATGTTAATCAGCTATACAGATTAATTGAGGGGGACGTATATCTCTTAGATCAAGGATCCGAGGGCCCCTTCCCAAATACTCCACTGCACGATGCTGCAGACCAGGGGAAAACTAAAGTGGCAATGGAGATAGCCACCTTGAAACCATCGTACGCTCGAAAGCTGAATCACGGGGGTTATAGTCCCATGCACTTGGCTTTGCAAAATAAGCATTATCATCTTGTGGGGGCACTGATGACCCTTGATCCCGAGTTGATTCGAGTCCGAGGACAAGGTGGGATCACCCCTTTCCATTTTGTAGCCGGGAAAATAGGAGACGATGAGCAAGAGAACATGGAGCTCCTAGATCTCCCCTATTTTCTTGCGAATCGTCTATCAAAGACTTGACGAACCAATGTGAGACTGCAGTTCACATTGCTGTCAGGATGGGCAACACGGAAGCATTCAAGGTTTTATTTGGATGGCTTAAGCAAGTTCATTTGACACAAATCTTGGACTGCAAAGATCAATATGGTGACACCGTCTTACATATTGCTACATTAGAAAAGCAGCCTGAGGTATAGTTCATTGATTTCATGGTTATCCATGCTTTTATTGTTCGATCCTTAAATTCGGCAAAGCCTTATCTAGGAACAAATATGATGGTAATAAGTTAATGTTTTTGAAAAAATTCTGAATGAGGAGAATTGAAAGGGACCATCTTTTTTAGTTTCATTTGTCTGAGAGAAGTGAAGGAATCAAGAGGGATGGTTATTACTCCTCGATCCTTACCTGCCAATCTTCTTCTTCCACTTCTCTTTGACAATTTGCCCGTGCACTTGGTTAGGGGAGGGTTGGCTCTACCCTAGTATTCAGAGCAGTTGTCACGCAGGTGGATGCATTCTTTTTATCCTCATTTGTTTCCTTAGTGATTAACCTAATCATTTCATTTCTCTCCAAATCACTCACCATCCAAAAATCTAATAGACTTTTTATGCCATTCAGATGGGTTGTAAAAATTAGATCAACAACTAGTGTTTTTGTATAATTAAAAAAGTCAGGTACTCATATTAAGATAGTGATTATATGAGTATGTCGATTGTTTTTAACCATTTTTGTTTAATTTAATACACACATATCGGCATGTTTGAAAAATTAAATTGAGTCCTTGAAATAACAAATTTAGCAATGAATGAGATTAAATTTGTATTAGTATATGACTTAAAAGACTTGATTTAGCCAAAACATTCACTTAATCTAATAATCAATATAATTGAAAGTAATCAAAATCTTCCCAATTATATAGTTAAACCTATCCATAGTAACAACAATTTCATGTTTGGTAAGAAATAAATCAAATTTAATTATGTAATTTTAATTATCAAGAAACAATTTTTTATTTCTATCGCCAGCATGTAAGATTATCAATACTAGTGCATACTTTTCAATTTTATCAAAACAAGCCCATAGTTTCACTTCAAAAGTGGGAAAACTATTTTTAAGCTTGTGATGCTTCCAATTTGTGTTTATTCTAATTGGCTTAACAAGGATTTGGTTAGAGGATATAGAGGAAAAGGAAGAAAAGAAAGGCAGTCATATAGAGAGATCACCTTGTTTATAGTTTATTAAAAGGAAAGAAAAGCTAGGATTAAAATTGTTTCTTTTCGAGCCCCAATAAAAATAATTGTTTAGTGTGCTCTAACTCTTTCAGGTTGGATAATTTTTTATGAGTAATTTCTTCCAACTTGTTGTGTCAGTCACTCCTACCTAATGCGATGATTAAGTAATTCATTCTTTTCTATCATTTCAATTTTCCTATGGATTAGCAAAATCTCTTTCCTTCTTTCAAAATCAGTCCTCCCGAAGATATTGTACGAGATGGAAGTTAGTGAAATGGATCCTAACAAGGACAATCCAACACAACCATAAGATAATCAATCTGTGAATAAGAATATCATGCATAGAGTATATATATATATATATGGATGCAAGCACACACCTGTCTAAGGTAGTCTTTCTCTTCATAGCCAAAACCATTTGTACAAAATATAATTAAATCCCAAGCCTTTCACTAAATTGCACTTTTTGAAAAAGATTGTGGACTTCATTATATTGGTTCATACAATTTGCATTTAATAAATAAGGTTTTTTCCTTTGTACGTTTGTTGTTGCATCACTAGCATCGTCAAATTTATATATTTATTTGGCATGAGCTCACTTTATGCACAATGGCAAAGCTTATGACAGAGCAGTGATTGAAAACTGAAGGGAACCATACTTCATTTTGTTCCCTTTGCATTTCTTCCAGATCATCAAGCTCTTGATTGAATATATGCCCGTACATGTAAAGAACTTTCAAGGTAACACAGCTCTGGAAATCTTCCAAGTGAATCCCAGCGGCGATCCAGATGTTGTGAAGAGGTTTCACCAAATAGGACGTCAAGAAAGACGTTTTCCTACTATAATTTCTCTATCACAGTTTTATAGCACGGAACTAACCTTCCCTGAGAAGTACAGAAATTGGATTGGCAAGCTAGATAATTCCACTCGCGAAGCAGTGCTTATAGTGTCAACCTTAGTTGCAGCTGCAACTTACCAAGCTGCGCTTGCTCCTCCGAAGGGATATTGGCAAGACTCCTCTCCAGATCCCCAAGCCAATTCCACTATTGTTACCGCCAATTCCAGCAGCATTGCTCTTGGAAAACCACATCAGGCCGGAGACCTTATCCTAAGTAGTGATCAACTATTTTGGTACACGATAATGAATAGCATGGCTGTTTCCGCCTCGATTGCCGTAATCGGGGCCTGCGCTTTAACACTAAAGGACCGCCGTCTCGCCAGTGCCGCTGTTTTGCCTATAACGTTTCTCTGCTATTCTTACTTGGTTACGTTTACACTCCAAATCCCCAAAACCAATGAGGCGGCAGGACTTTTTCTAGTAACACCTTTGCTTCTCTTTTGGGTCGCCTGGCCTAGTCTCTTCATATACGCGACGATAAAGCTCAGTAGAGTTTCACGACTAATCGACGGACATGGAGATCAGTCAAGCGAATCGACGCGACGTGGAGATCAGTCAAGGATTGAAGGGTTCTAACTTCACAAGTATTATTTACTTTTAACACTTCTTGTCGTTGGGGCATCTAATCTATGTTTCTTGTTTTAAGGTTTGCAAGAATCCAACTTTGCTGCTTGTAATGGAGACATCCCTTGATTCCTTCGTCATTGGAGACCTTTACTGTTGCTTGAATTGAGGACTTCGAATAGCTTTTTTCCTTATTCAATTTTATAAAATGATGAAGTGCGAGATGGACGCACAAAGCATACATGCACAAGTGCAAAGAGCGACATATCTTGATTTTGTATATTTTTTAAAAAAGAGATATACTAAGAATATAGTTGCCACCACCTAACTTTTCTG
This sequence comes from Eucalyptus camaldulensis, assembly GCA_019915185.1. Taxonomy (NCBI): domain Eukaryota; kingdom Viridiplantae; phylum Streptophyta; class Magnoliopsida; order Myrtales; family Myrtaceae; genus Eucalyptus; species Eucalyptus camaldulensis. Next base: position 16,553,014 of record JAHSVA010000012.1, read on the forward strand.
TTCGAAGAGGAAAAGACAAAAATTTAGGGGTATTACTTAAAGACGTGCCCAAGGCACTCAATTAAGCATGGGCTCTTCTAAACCCTTACCCCACGCAGCATTTAGGTATTCCATGTTAAGTCAAATTAATGCTATGAGGGTTTTTAATCAATATATTGAAAGTGTTTATCAAATAAAAATTGAAATAGAAATGCACAAATAATGACCTACTATTTGTCCTTAAAAACAAATCACAACTTTAATGGCTCGTTCAATTTTCAATGAAAAAAAAATTTGATCAAAGACTATGGCACGTTTTAAAAGAAAATCCCTCAAGATCTAATTTCTAAGCTTTTTCCTAATTTTTAGAAAAGATAAAATCTTTTTCCGAAATTTTTCAGATTTTTAAATTTTATTGATATTATATTACGGATCCTCCGCATCCGACCCGAGTCAGGACTGGCTCAGGTCCATGGCTGGACTGGGCTCATCTGAGCCCAGTCAGGCGACCCCAAAAAACAAATCTAAAAAAAAAAGGACATTAAGCCCGGCCTGGGATATCAACCTAGCCCAAACACTAGACATTAACAAACAGCAGCCCGGCCCACAAACTAAACTAAGTTTATCAAACAAAAATTGGCCCAACCAACTTGCAGACCGGCGAGCCAAGCCCGACTTGGCTTCGACCCGGATTTGACCTGACGCCCAACACAGCCCTGACTCCTCTTGTGCCCCCCGCTCATCGCGGCCTTGACGGAGGAATTGGCTTTTCAACAGCAATTCAAGTATTAGCTATTCTTTCAGATCATCAAGCTATCAATTGGACATGTGAATGTAAATGTGAAGAACTTCCCGAATAGAATAGCTTTGGACATCTTCCAAGTGAGTGCTCCTTTTGATGAAGATGTTGCGAAGAGGTTAGGCCGAAGATTCACTTCTACCCTCTCTCTATCACAATTTTTTAGCGAGCAACTTTACTGTCTATGGGAAGTACTCATATGTTTTCGGCATCTAAAATGAGGCCACTCGCAACGTAATCCTTATAGTGGCTACCTTAATTGCAACCACCACGTACCAAGCCGTTCTGAGTCCTCCAGGGGGATAATGGCAGGATTCCTCTTCAAATTCCCCCCATCAATTCCTCTGTTGTTACTGCCAAGTCCAGCGGCATTGCCGTTGAAAAGCCACATCAAGCTGGAAACATTATATTGAGTGGCTCCAATCTATATACGTTCGCATATCTCAACAGCACGGCTTTTTTCGTTTCCGTCGCTTCAATCGGGGTCGCTGCTTTTTCACTATGGCCCCGCACTCGCATCGTTTCCTTCTCTTTGACTATTATAAGCGCTCCCTACTGTGTTTTCCTTGTAATTGAATTCCTCAATTCCGATAGCTAATGCATATCCGAGTTTTATACCGAGTTGATGTCACATGGAGATGGCTCAGCAGCATCCTAGGATCAAAGGACTGGTTCGCATGTAGTGTTTACTTTAACTACTCTTGTGGCATGTGCATATAATCTATGTTCGTAGCCTTGAGGTTTACAATTGACAATCTTCTTATTAGTTTTAAGCAATGGACTCACCTATTAATTCCTTAAAGACCATAAAGACCTTTAAGGGAGCTTTTTCCCTAATAAAACTTCATTACAATGACAAAAGCATAAACGAAAAGCACTAAGTGGGGAATTGAAAATATGAACGCCGAAAAATATGTACACCTTAAGCTAAGAGAGAAATATCTCGATTTTCTGTATCTCTGAAAAGGGGTGAATTGTGTAATTTTATGAAACACAACAAATATTCAAGATTGTCCTTACCCAAAAAAAACAAAAAAACAAAAAACAAAAAACAAATATTCAAGATTGCAACCCTTTTTTTTCTAGAATTTACTACTCGAGAAAGTAATAGAAAAAGAAATCCTAGGAATATAACAGAAGCATAGCAAAACCTTTAAAAACTATTAGATCATGTGGGATCTTCCAATCAAAGATAATATATCTTCTCGCATTTTAAAAATTAAAAATTTAAAACATTAATTTGAACTATTATATGCTAAATGAACATCGTAAACAATCTTGATTAAAGAAACAAATATCAAAATTCAAAATCCTAAATTCATCCAATAAAAGGCATAATTCCAAACTTGAGGTGTCCCCACGTCATTCTCACTTTATTGATAAAAAAAGCCAGAACTTAAGTATCCTTGAGTTTTTAAAATGTTGGTCGTCTGGCAAGGCAAATCTACCATAATACTCTTGGAATTCAGAGCCATCTCCGCGAAATCAATCAAAATATTCTTGCTTTAGGAAAAGATCCCAACCAAAACTTCAACATGGATTCGTCAATTGATTCTGTAAATTTTCTCGTATGACGAAATCAATTCTAGATCTTATGGAATTCTTTTGATTTTCTATCACTTCAAATTTCTTTGTCAAAATCTCACATTTATTTAAATTCATATCAACATGAGAGGGGCTTTTCTCCATGATCATCCTTCCATCCTAATGGAAAAGAAATGCTCACCCTGTGATTCTTCGCTTTAGCTCAAAATCCTCTGGTTCTTGGAAAGGAAATTCAAAAACTTCAACTTCTTGCTCTCGAGGCTCAAGAACAATCTTATTAACGGAAACCATAGAAGTGTCAATCTGTTTTCAGTTGTTCTTACATATGATAACATGAAACTGGCTTGTTTGGACGGAAACTCGATCATCAAACCATAAAGATCACCGTCTTTCCCATTAAATGGCACATTCAAAGCTTTACCTGCTCTTTTTCGTTCAACCTGCACTTGATCCCACAAGAAAAAAAATAATCTCCCTTCAATCTACAAGCTAAAAGATTTGCTCGTCAATGTAATGATGACAATTCTTGGCAGCGATCCACGTGACAAGCTCCACTATGTCGACCGTCCGTCTATCCTAATAATGGCGACCATCATTAGTGCTACCTTGTCTTGGACAAATTTTTGCCCCAAGTTTTGTGCACGCTAAGAACAGCAAGCTTGCCGAGCCTCTAAAATCTGTTGGATTTTCTTTATAAATTTTACTGTATACGCTTCACTCGGACTCATAGTAGAGTAGTTCGGTGGGTTAGATTGTGTGTATAGCTTCACCTAGCAGACTAGTGGAACAAGCGTCGGTATCCTCAGGACTTTCCTGCATCATTTTGTCACTTGTTGGAGTCAGTACTCCACTTGAGTCTAGAGATGCAGGGTTCATCCTTAAGGGAAGTGGTATTGATATTTTTAAAGAGTACTGTGCATATATGTTGACTCCCTGATCAGGATACTGGCTTTTTATGATATGCATGACAATCAGTCTCATGTACTCGCCTCATCATCTTGAGCAAGTGAGGTTGGTGCCATGAGCATTTTGTTCACTGTACTCGAACTGCCATCTCAATGAACTAGTTCATCAAGTGATGCTTTTGTGCAGTTCATTTTCGTTATTTAGCACGCTCTCTGTCTCTCCAGCCGAGCATTAGAATCCATCTTATATTATCATTTTCCTATCATGGGCCCTTTATAACTGAAGGTCAAGTTTTAATAGTAATGGGATATTAGGTTTTTAGATTTAAATATATTATCCATCCCCAAAATTAGCTAGTAGCTCTATTATTTAATTTTGCGCTACAGTTATATTTTATTTGTTCTAAAACAATATGTAGTACATGAGAGTTCCCGAATCTTTTTTGGGTTAAAAGCTTTGAGATTAATAGCAAATGCACTATTATAGCATTTAGCAGTGATTGGTTTCAAGGTGTTTATGTTCTAGTCTAGGAATATGGAATTCAACCTGTTAAAGCCAATTCTTATTTTTTGGAACTGGAAACCAAACCGACCCTAGAACTCACTTGGAACCAGATTGGCCAGTTTTAAGGTAAACCTAACAACCGGCCTACGTCTTTATTTATTTATTTATTTATTTATTTATTTATTTATTTATTTAATTCATACTTAGCTTGAGGAAGACAGTATACGGATGCAGCTATGTTTCATCCTTCAAAACAGATCCAAGTATTCCCTCTAGCAAGCCAATCCCGTGCGTCCAGTAAGGTTTAGAATGATATCAATGATTGTTATCCCCAGCAATCCATTTATCCTGTGAAGCCTAAGATGTCACGATATTCAGAAAAATATGTAATTCCATTCGCCTCGGGTATCAGATCATGCGATAATTTTTAAAAAGTAGATCCAAACCCAAAGGCCAAGGGTTCTAATAAGCAATTAAATGCATTGATATAAGTACAAGAACGAGTTCCTTAATATATATCACAACATTAAACTGCAGTTGAAAGCATGCAAGATCTCAAACTGTTCAGATACCCAGAGCAAAAGAAAAAGAAACTTCCTTATGCTTTACAGATTTCACTCAATGTAAAGAAAAACTTCTTTGAAGTTTGATTTGGCCAAAAAAAGACGCAGCCAAAGAACACACATCCAACTCACAGTTATTGTCAAAACACTCCCAAGTTTCTTACAGGCCACATTGTTTCATAGATCTGAATTTCGCACAAGGAAAGGAAAATTCTACTCCAAATAGACAAGAACCTCTTCCAACTCTACCACACAGGCTCACATTCTACCTACTCCCGGCATTAACTATTCACAATAAAAAGACACCGAATTCCTATTTGCTCATCCCTACTTGTGACCCACCTCACGTTAAAGAACCAAAACACAGAAAAGCAAAAGAAAAGAGAGAGCACTGAGAGGTAAGAAAGCCTCTTTTATTTTCACTCCTCAAAAGAGTTCTCCAACTTTCCAAGAAACTTTCGGCGTATGATGTCGACACTAAATGAATAAAATCTTGACCTTTACCTCGACGAAGAGGGAGAGTAGGTAACTTAGATGGCAAGGTCTCCCTTCGAAATGAAGAAGCAGAGAGGAGGAGGCAGCAAGGCAAGGCATCTGACAAAGAGTAAAAGATTTGGGGTTAGCAGTGAACAGGTTGAACCTCAAACTTTGTCTTGCTAGGCCGGTTTTTCAGTAAAATCAATCGGTTCAGGGTAAAGAATTAAGAACTGAATTGAATGAGGCCGGTTCCCATTATTTTTTATCTGGAAATTGAACCGATTTTCATGTGAACCAACTTGCAATCTATAAAGCCTGTTCAAGCTGGTTCTCAAATTGAATTGGTCCTATTGTTCACTCCTACTAGCATCCGTCTTATGTAGGATTATGGAAATCTCAATTGCCAATTATGTTAAAGAGGAACAAGTGATGAAGAACCCACTATCTTGAGAGTAATAGAAATAAGCATAAAAAAGGGGCTTAAGTTTAGGCATATAGTCAATTGAAGAATTAAAGTTTTATTTTGACCAGTTGATAACTTAAAATTAAAAAAGAAAAAAGAAGAAGCTCTAATTAGATTTTTTTTTTTTGGTCGATAGCTCTAATTAGATTATTGAGTTCCCTGTTGGTGGAATCCGAGCATTGGAATTCTTATGCTTCACACAGTTATAAGTAGATACCATCTTTGTAAACCGGAACCGGGTGGGTATAGTTATGATTTATCGAAACCTAAGGCCGTTTCGATATTACACCCATCGATATTAACAAACAAACAAAAATTCAGACCTCGACCAATTGGAGTAATTACACTTGTTAGATCAATTTAAAGTATCTTTAACGATTTGACTCCTGACATTGCAAAACTTAATATGCAAGTTCTCTAAAGAGAAGGATCCCCAACCAATTGAATTGTTTCTACGATATACATCATGAACAATGACTCGCCTAATTATATTTTGGTCAACTATGGCACGGCACTATATATGATGTTTGCAAGTTCATTACTCCTACATCCATCCATCATCAATGAGCAAAGCCCCTCTTCTCCTACATTTCCCTTGTCAAAACAATGGACCCTCAACTTCAACTAGCAATCGACCATGACGATGTTGATGAGCTATATAGCTCAATTGAGGGGGACGAAGATCTCTTAGATCATGTATCCGAGCGCCCCTTCCCAAATACTCCGTTACACTATGCTGCTGACAAGGGGAAAACTAAAGTGGCCATGGAGATAGCCACCTTGAAGCCATTGTTCACTCGAAAGCTAAATCGATGGGGTTACAGCCCCATGCACTTGGCTCTGCAAAAGAAGCATTATCACACAGAGTAAAAGATTCACTTGGTGTTAGCAGTGAACCGGTTGAACCTCAAACTTTGTCTTGCTAGGCTGGTTTTTCAGTAAAATCAATTGGTTCAGGGTAAAGAATTAAGAACCGAATTGAATGAGGCCGGTTCCCATTATTTTTTATCTAGAAATTGAACCGATTTTCATGTGAATCAACTTGCAATCTATAAAACCTGTTCAAGCTGGTTCTCGAATTGAATTGGTCCTATTGTTCACTCCTACTAGCATCCGTCTTATGTAGGATTATGGAAATCTCAATTGCCAATTATGTTAAAGAGGAACAAGTGATGAAGAACCCACTATCTTGAGAGTAATAGAAATAAGCATAAAAAAAGGGCTTAAGTTTAGGCATATAGTCAATTGAAGAATCAAAGTTTTATTTTGGCCACTTGATAACTTAAAAATAAAAAAGAAAAAAAGAAGAAGCTCTAATTAGATTTTTTTTTTTTTGGTCGGTAACTCTAATTAGATTATTGAGTTCGCTGTTGGTGCAATCCGAGCATTGAAATTATTATGCTTCACACAGTTATAACTAGATACCATCTTTGTAAACCGGAACCGGGTGGGTATAGTTATGATTTATCGAAACCTGAGGCCGTTTCGATATTACACCCATCGCTATTAACAAAAAAAAAAAAAAATCAGACCTCGACCAATTGGAGTAATTACACTTGTTAGATCAATTTAAAGTATCTTTAACGATTTGACTCCTGACATTGCAAAACTTAATATGCAAGTTCTCTAAAGAGAAGGATCCCCAACCAATTGAATTGTTTCTACGAGATACATCATGAACAATGACTCGCCTAATCATATTTTGGTCGACTATGGCACGGCACTATATATGATGTTTGCAAGTTCATTACTCCTATATCCATCCATCATCAATGAGCAAAGCCCCTCTTCTCCTATATTTCCCTTGTCAAAACAATGGACCCTCAGCTTCAACTAGCAATCGACCATGATGATGTTGATGAGCTATATAACTCAATTGAGGGGGATGAAGATCTCTTAGATCATGTATCCGAGCGCCCCTTCCCAAATACTCCACTACACTATGCCGCTGACAAGGGGAAAACTAAAGTGGCCATGGAGATAGCCACCTTGAAGCCATTGTTCACTCGAAAGCTAAATCGATGGGGTTACAGCCCCATGCACTTAGCTCTGCAAAAGAAGCATTATCACACAGAGTAAAAGATTCACTTGGGGTTAGCAGTGAACCGGTTGAACCTCAAACTTTGTCTTGCTAGGCCGGTTTTTCAGTAAAATCAATCGGTTCAGGGTAAAGAATTAAGAACCGAATTGAATGAGGCCGGTTCCCATTATTTTTTATCTGGAAATTGAACCGATTTTCATGTGAACCAACTTGCAATCTATAAAGCCTGTTCAAGCTGGTTCTCGAATTGAATTGGTCCTAAGGATTATGGAAATCTCAATTGCCAATTATGTTAAAGAGTAACAAGTGATGAAGAACCCACTATCTTGAGAGTAATAGAAATAAGCATAAAAAAGGGCTTAAGTTTAGGTATATAGTCAATTGAAGAATCAAAGTTTTATTTTGGCCAGTTGATAACTTAAAATTAAAAAAGAAAAAAGAAGAAGCTCTAATTAGATATTTTTTTTTTTTTGGTCGGTAGCTCTAATTAGATTATTGAGTTCACTGTTGGTGCAATCCGAGCATTGAAATTCTTATGCTTCACACAGTTATAACTAGATACCATCTTTGTTAACCGGAACCAGGTGGGTATAGTTATGATTTATCGAAACCTGAGGCCGTTTCGATATTACACCCATTGATATTAACAAAAAAAAAAAATCAGACCTCAACCAATTGGAGTAATTACACTTGTTAGATCAATTTAAAGTATCTTTAACGATTTGATTCCTGACATTGCAAAACTTAATATGCAAGTTCTCTAAAGAGAAGGATTCCCAACCAATTGAATTGTTTCTACGAGATACATCATGAACAATGACTCGCCTAATTATATTTTGGCCGACTATGGCACGACACTATATATGATGTTTGCAAGTTCATTACTCCTACATCCATCCATCATCAATGAGCAAAGCCCCTCTTCTCCTACATTTCCCTTGTCAAAACAATGGACCCTCAGCTTCAACTAGTAATCGACCATGACGATGTTGATGAGCTATATAGCTCAATTGAGGGGGATGAAGATCTCTTAGATCATGTATCCGAGCGCCCCTTCCCAAATACTCCACTACACTATGCCGCTGACAAGGGGAAAACTAAAGCGGCCATGGAGATAGCCACCTTGAAGCCATTGTTCACTCGAAAGCTGAATCGATGGGGTTACAGCCCCATGCACTTGGCTCTGCGAAAGAAGCATTATCACACTGTGAGGGCACTGATGACCCTTGACCCCGAGTTGATCCGAGTTCATGGACGAGGCGGAATTACACCTCTACATTTTGTAGCTGGGGAAATAGGAGACAATGATCTAGAGAGAGTGGAGCTCTCAGAACTCCTAGCAGAATTCCTATATGCTTGCAAATCATCTATCGAAGACTTGACAAATCAATTTGAGACTGCGGTTCACATTGCTATCAAGAGAGGCAACATCGAAGCATTCAAGGTTTTGTTTGGATGGCTTAAGCGAGTTTATCTAATAGAAATCTTAAATTGGAAAGACCAAAGCGGTGACACTGTCTTACATATTGCTGTATCCAGAGAGCAACAACCCGAGGTATAGTTCATGCTAGTACACTTCATCAATTCCATGGTTGTTCGTGCTTTTATTATTCGATCCTTGAATTCAACATAATCCAATCCAAGAACAATTGTTATGGTAATGAAATAGTAGGGATTGAAAATACAAGGTTTTAGAAAACATTCAAAGATAAGAGTTTTGAACGGAACCACCTTGTTTGGTTTCTTTCGTAGGATAGAAGAAAAGGAATTATGGGAGGGATGGATATCACTCCTTCCCTCCCAATCTTCTCATCCAATCATCTTCTTGACAATTTTCCCGTGCGCAAAGGTCACGGAAGGGTGGGCTCGACCCTTATATTCAATACAGTTTTTTATAGGTTGATCCATTCGTTTATCTTTGTTTGTTTCCATAGTGATTAATCATTTCATTTCTCTCCAAACCACTCCACCCAAACATACATAGTAGACTTTCAATGCCATTCAGATGGCTTGTGAAAATCAGGTCAGCAAGTTTTTTTTTTTTTTTTTGGCTTTAAAAATTAATCAAATACTAATATAAAGATAATGATAATATGAGCATGTAGATAATTTTTTATTCTTTTCATTTAAATTCATTAGATACAATAGGCCTGTTCAAAAACCCAATTAAGTGTTGCTAATTGAAAGTTAAGCACCGAATGAAATTAAACTTCTATAATTATCCTAATTACTATCTGACTTTAAAAGACTCCATTCAGTAAAAACATTTACTTAATCTAGTAATCAATATAATAGATAGTTTTTATATTCTTCGCAATTATTTTATTAAATTAAAACCTATCAATAGTAATCACAAATCCATTTTTGGTAAGAAATTGATTGTATTCACTAACGTACTTTTAACGGTCATCTTCTTTTTTCAGCGTTTAACTTTTCAGTTTTAACACAACAAGCCCATAGTTTCATTTCAAGGCTGTTAGCGGGGAAACCATTTTAAGCTCGCGATGCTTCTAACTTGATGGAGAGAAAAGGCATGATTAAAATTGTTTCCTTTTGGACCCCTGTGAAACTTCGTTTTTAGTGAGCTCTAAGCCCCCCAACTCTTTCCATCGTAGTCACTCCTGCGTAACAAAACATTAACTTAATCTCATTCTTGTGTTTCTCCTATTGATTAGCAAAACCTATTTCCTTCTTTCGTAATTAATCCGTCCAAAAGATAGAAGCTAGTAAAATGGAAGCTAACAAGGACAATCCGACGTGGCCATAAAATAATCCCCTCGTGGACATGAGAATTACTCCCTCATTAGTTGAATCTTATGCATAAAATATATAAATAAACATGTCTAATGTAGTCTCTCTCTTCATAACAAGAGAAAAAAATAAAAAAATTAAAATAAAAACCTCATTTACAAAATGTAATTAAATCATAAGACCTTTCGGTTGACTTAGTTAAATCCTAAACTTTTAGGAAAATCTGATATTTCGAGTCATCACTTCTACAAAATTCACCAATGTTACAACTCACATGGGCAATTTCTATCTATGACATAATAATTTCAGGTGGAAGGACTAGATCACAATTTCTTGAGAAGATTTGAGATTTCATTACATTAGTTGAAATGATGGCATTTGTTAAATAAGGTTTAGTACACTTTGTCCTTTTGTATATGTATCACTAGCATCGTTTTAACTTACATGGCATGAGATCACTCCGTGCACAATGGTAAAGCTTAGTCACAAAGTAGTGACTGAAATTGAAGGGATACATACTTCATTGTGTTCCATTTGCACTTCTTCCAGATCATCAAGCTAATGACTGGGTATACAAATGTTCATGCGAAGAACTTACAGCACAAGACGGCTCTGCAAATCTGCCTAGAGAATCCTAATCGCAATCAAGATGTTGAGGACAGATTACGCCATCAAGAACTTCGAGCAAGACATTTGGCTCTGTTGGGAATGACTGATCCCCGAAAGACCCGATTCGACACTCAATCGAACCCCTAAATCAATGCGGAAGCGAAGCCCAAGAAAACACGCATCACCGATCGTAAAGCACACCACAGATTCGAGCGTACCTTGATTGCCACAGATTAGACACCGTCGTCAATGGAGGAAGAGAATCCGGTCGATGAAGCCTTGAAGGGAAGAAATTGGAAGCCGTATGCCTACTGTTCTTCGGGAGAGAAAACGCGCGGGAGAGAAAACGTAATTCTGATTCAACGTACGTTACTTTCTCTCTCTCTCTTCCCTTTTATACCCCCTTCTTTCCACGGGCCTTATTCCCGTGGGCCGGGCTTCCTGGGCCCAACTTAGCCAGACGGGCCTTAAGCCCAATTACTAATTAAATAAATCCTTCATCTCCCACTCGCACATGGTGGTCCAAAACCAACATGGGCGGACAGGGCCTACTCAGCCCCATCAGAGAATAATCCATCATAGACTCTCTCTTAACATGATGGGCCGAACAGAATTCTCTTTACCTCTCTTCAACATTCATACCGGTGAATAATCCGTGCGACCAGCATACTTTGAGAGCTCGTTGCCATACATCTGTTAGGAATATATAGCAGCTCATAATGGGCATCACACTTCGAGTAGATTTAGTATGCAGTACCCTAGATCGATCGATCACATTTATATCTCTCTTGATCTCTTTTCAAACAATGATATATATATTGTATTCACAATTATGATTATCACAAAGACAGTCATAATTGGTTAACCGGTGAATACAAAACTATAATGTGATTCTCCAAAATCGATCTTCCTCTTTCCTTCAAACTCTCAATTTCAGTCCAGCTTGCTTTTCTAGGAATGCTCCATTAGATCGAATCAAACTCATGACCATTGGCAACATCCTAAGATAGCAAACACTAAATAGAAATCTTGAGAATAAGTAAGAGTCATGAGGGGACTATGAAATTGAGGAACTCTTTTCCTCAAGAGTCTCACACGACATAAAAGTTGAGATCAAATTTTTGCCACTCTTATTGGTCGTCTCATGCATACGTAGTATGAAATACGTATTACGGTATTAACTCCTTTCCCATGGAGCGTATGTCTACACCTTTCAATACCGTACAGATGATAGTTCAGACATATCCAATGTCTAACTTGAGTTCACGTATCTACTCATTCACAAAATTCATCAGAACTCACATCTGGCATCTTAGACAGATAAAGTAAAATATGTGGGGTATTTTACTTTCGGACATAGTAAGTATCATGTCCTCATCTTAACACTTAGTTAAGGCGACATACGTGTTTTAAGCTTGAGCTCTCAATTATCACCTAGATAATAAACTTAAAAACAGTCTCATCTCTATTTATCACACAGTAAATAGAGGCGATTACCCGTGTGAGTGGGCTAATCTCATCCGTCCGACATACTTCTTCTAACTTAAAGTAATGCACTGAGCATTAAGATGCATAAAGATCAAACGAAGATTCATAGGCATTAATGATGAAAACACAAATTCATCAAATGTGAACTCTTAAGGAAATTACAATATTCAGTACATCATCCTCTACGCAATCCTAGAGATTTCACATGGCCACAAAACACATCTCTAGGTATTGGCTTTGTCATAGGATCTGCTACCATTCCATGCGTAGTATGTACTCTAAGTTCACATCTTTTCGTGCAATTATATACATGACAAAGTTATACTTGGTATCTATATGTTTGGTCTTGACATGATATTTTGGATCTTTAGTGTACACTTTTGCTGCTTGATTATCATAGTTAACTAATAACAAATCTGCAGCACTTCCAATAACACCTAAATGATCCAATAATCTCTTAAGCCAAACATCTTCTTATACTGCTGCTGATAATGCCACGAACTCAATTCCATCGTGGACAAGGCTATATACTTTTGTTTCTTACTGCTCCAACACATGGTGCCATTATTCGGTAAGAGAACAAACCTAGAGGTAGATTTCCTTTCATTTAAATCTCCTCCCTAATCAACATCAGAATAGCCTTAGAGTCGCAGATCCTTTCCATAATAACTCAACATATAATCAGCAGTCCACTTTAGATACCTCAGTATTCACTTAACGGCTTTCCAACGTGCTTGACCTGAATTGGATTAGTATCTACTCACCATTCCAACTGCAAAACATATGTCAGGTCTTGTACACATCATAGCATACATAAAGCTTCCAACAGCACTAGCATAAGGAACATGTTTCATTTGTTCCTTCTCTTGTGGAGTCCTTGGACACAGTCTTTGGCTCAATCCTTCACCTTTTGCAATAGGAGCGTCAATGGGTTTACAATCCCATATCATTCAATTCAAAATTTGGAAGACAACCAACTTTTGACAGTATTGACTAGCTCCATATTGCTTCCGGCAATTAGTATATCATCAACTTATAATGATATGATCACAAATTGATCCTTGGATCTTTTGATATATACACAATGATCCTCATCTATCATTGTAAAGTCATATGCCATTATGGCATTATGAAAACGTATATATCATTGTCTTAACGACTGCTCAAGGCCATATATCGACCCCCAAAGTCGACATACCTTTTTCTTCTTGGCCTTTCACTATGAAACCAACAGGTTGTTCCATATATATTTCATCCTCTAAGTTTCCATTGAGGAAAGCAGTCTTTACATCCATTTGATGTAACTCAAGATCCATACTAAATACTATTGCCAGAACTATGCGAATCAAGGCAAATCTTACTATAGGAGAAAAAATATCTTCATAATCAATTCCTTCCTATTGATTATACCCCTTCGCCACAAGGCGAGCCTTATGCCTTTCAATCGAGCCATCAGCCTTTCGCTTTATTTTGAGAACCCATTTGTTCCCAATGGCTTTGCATCCTTTTGGAAGATCAACCAGTTCCCAGACTTGGTTTGATTTCATTGACTCCATTTCCTCTTCCATTGCATTAATCCATTTTTCCTTATTAGGGCAATTCAGAGCCTCATTAATATTTCTTGGCTCATCCTCATCTTGTGGAGCAACCATAAAAGTTTCCCTTTCAATGTCAAAACATCGACGGGGAATACTTTAGCGACTTGTTCACCGTATGGGAGATTGTACACTTAGCACATCATTCCCCATTATGCTCCCACTTGGATTAGGTAATGATGATGTCGTCACATCAGGTGGTTGCAATTGAGAATGAGTTGAATTCAATTCATCACATCTCATATTACTCCCACTTGGATAAACACCACTAATATCATAATCTTAATCCAAGGTTTCAAATAGGAAGTAATCTTCCCCTATTTCGCCCTTTTTAGGAAATTCATCCACTAAGAATGTGACATCCTGTGATTCAAATTCAGTTATTCTCCCACTTTCCTGCTCACCTACGAACACATACCCTTTTGAGTGTTCGGAGTATCTCATTAAAATACTCTACTTTTATATGGGACTCAATTTCCCAAACTTGTGAGAGGACATATGAGTATAGACAGCATAACCCCATGGCTTAAGTAAACTTAAGTCCGGTTTTCTACCTATCCATAACTCATATGGAGTGGAACTAACTGATTTGGAAGGCACCCGGTTAAGTATTTAGGCAGCAGTTAACAACGCATCACTCCAAGAAGTGATATGTAAGTTAGCATACGCCATCATGGACCTAACCATTTCTAGTAGGATTCTGTTTCTTCTCTCTGCAACACCATTTTGTTGAGGAGTATATGGAATAGACAACTGTCTTTCTATTCCTTTTTCATCACATAATTTTCTGAACTTATCAGATAAATATTCTCAACCTCGATCGGATTTAAATACCTTTTATTTTCATGTCTAATTGATTTTCCACCAGGTTCATGAACCTTTTGAAACAACTTATCGCTTCAGATTTATGAGAAATCAAATAGACACATCCGAATCAAGTAGAATCATCTATAAAAGTGATGAAACAAACAGCCCCTTGCCTTCCTTTCACATTCATTGAACCACAAACGTCATAATGGATTAAATGCAGAGGAACGTTAGCTCTTTTACCTTTTCCAAATGGTTTCCTTGTCGTTTTCCCTTCTAGGCAATGCTCACATATGGACAAATCAACTTTTTCAATATTGCCCAACAAGCCCTTTTTGGCTAGTCTTTTCATATGTTGTTGGCCCATATGACCAAGTCTAGCATGCCACTATATTCACATCATTATCATATAAAATAGAAGACGTGAAATAAGGGAATAACATATTGACATCACCACAGTCAATATTTAGTACAATAAAACCATTTAGAAAGTGACCACAACCATAGTAGTTTGTACCTAAATACAAATCCACACATTTATTATGGAAGTTCATACCAAAACCAAGCTTAACCAACACTAAGACAGACACTAAATTTCGACGAATCTCCAGAGCATATAGAACATCAAGATGCGTCCACCATGCATGTTCAATTGGTAGGTGCCAATCCCTTTAACTTCAGCTCTGGAGTTATTTCCAATATAGATCCACTTAGTTCTAATTGGTATCGTCGGAATTCCATGAAGGATCCTCTATCCTTTGCTACATGGTCTGTCGCTCCTGAATCTACATTCCACAAAGGATTGGATTCAGCCAATAATTCAGAACTTGACACATAATCAAAGTTCTCAAATGTACAAGAGGTGTATGTCTTCTTTGGCTCACGACAGTCGCGAGCATAGTGACCCTTCTTGTCACAGTTGTTACTTTTCACCCTTGACATTTTCTTCAATTGAGGACGCTTTCCTCTCTTGTGTTGGTTAACTCTTGATCTCTTGCAATAAGGACTTGATCCTTTGCATTCCCACATATTGAACGAATCAATATGCTTGCGCTTAGAGCTCAAAACTCTTTATGAGCTAGAACCAGCATTGCAAATATCTATTCTCAGCTCACATGCCGTTAAGCGGTCCTTTACCAGCTTAAGGTGGCGCACAACATTCTCAAGATCTTCCATAACATGGTCAAGAGCTTCTAGTGCTTCTTGCTTTTCCAGCATATATTGAATCTTCATATTCAATATTTCACAATTGTAGCCGTTCATATCAACAATCACGCTCTTAATTGCTGAAACCATCAGTCTGAACACATCAGACATACATGCACGAATAATTAATGCCTATCATTTATGCATCCCTATTTGCATAGACCCATCATATTAATAAATAATTTCAAGTAAGGCTTCAGAATCAAAAGGTCACTACGTTTCCAATCATCCTCCAAAAATCCTAACTTAAAACTATCATTAATATGATTGTCATATGCAAAATCAATTCTATGAAGTTACAAAAACTTCTATAACTACCCACAGCTAACTACCCACAACAATCAGCAGTAACAGAAAGCAAATATTATCTAACAACCAATAAAATAACAATGCTTTCACATGATACAACTAATATATCGGTTGCTAAAATAACAACAATCAGGTAGTAATCATTACAGTAAGCAATATATACAAAGAAAAATATCAACATGGAAAGAGATATTTACATCTATAAAAAATCTCACAATTAATCTAAGAAATAATTAGAAAATGTCCCTTCTAATCTATCAGCCAAAACATCTGAGAAAACTGAAGGTATATTTGCCAACCATGGAAAAACTTTTGGAGAGCTCTCATGTCGCCGCCAAGGCGCATTCTCTCTGCGCCACGTAGCGCACAATCTAAGGGTTGAAGTTTTGGCCAACTCAATCCTATAGTACTCTCTTACAAAAGCTTCCACCAGCCTCCTATAACCCGGGACCACGTTGACCTCCCATAGCCGATCTAACACTGCTTGCCATTCAGGTGGAAGAGTGTTCAACAAAGCCGGCACCTTCTCAAAATCCGGCATAAGATAACCATTATTGATGATTTCCTGTATCATCTGATTGACCTTGACCATATGTGATACTAAATCACCATCAAACCACCGAAAATCAGCTAACTCTTTCATCAGCCTTTTCAGTCTAGCTCTTCCTTCGTCCGTTCTCGGGATTGCAGGTATCCGTGCATTACGCATCATAGTTTCTGCAACAAATGCAGAACTAAAAATGGATCACTTATCATCCATAATTAATATCAGAGAAAATACATAATTTTCCAAAATTCATGCAACAAATGCAAAATTAAAATGGATAACCTACAACCCACACAGACATAATTGAAAAAAAAAGAAACAAATTCCTTTTTTTTTTTTTTTTTTTTTTTTTCGGGTCAACGGTCAACGGTCAACGGCCGGTCAACGGTCAACGGTCAGTCAACGGTCAACGGTCGTCGGTCAACGGGTCAACGAGCGCGGTCGGACCGGTCGGACCGGTCGCGACGGTCGAACCGGTCGGACCGGACGGGCCGGTCGGACCGCTCGCACGGACCGCCCGCACGTGCCTCGCGCGTGCGGGGGATGACGTCACGCAGACGTCATCCGGCACGTGCCGGGCGCGTGCCTCGTCCGCGGGTCGAGTCGGGTCGCCGGTGGGTCGGGTCGCCGGCCGGTGACCGGCCGGCCAACCGTCGTCGGCGCTGACGTCATCAATGACGTCATCCCCGACGGTTATCGACCGTTGGTGACGTCACGATGACGTCAGCGGGTGACGTCAGCACGCGTCGGTCCGCGGACCGGCGCGTGCCGCTTCGCCGGCCGCCGGCGCGCACGTGCCGGTTCGTCACCGGCGCGTGTGGCGCACGCGCTGGCCATAGCCAGCGCTTCGGGCGCGTGGCGCCCACGCGCAGCGGCTTGTGGCCGCGCGTGTGGGCGCGTGCGGCGTTGTCCGGCGACGCACGACATGTCGCCGGACTCGTCTCGACGTCGCCTTTCACCCTGTGCCTTCAGAATTTTATTCCAACTTACGGAAACTCAGAAAAATGGCCGAACAGCGCTCGGGTGTCGGGATTTTCGCCCGGTTCCGTACGGCCGAAGGGATTTCGCCAAAAAATCAATCAAAAACATCAGAATTGATCGGGAAAAACGTGAAACAGGGCTCTGATACCAATGTTGGGAATGACTGATCCCCGAAAGACCCGATTCGACACTCAATCGAACCCCTAAATCAATGCGGAAGCGAAGCCCAAGAAAACACGCATCACCGATCGTAAAGCACACCACAGATTCGAGCGTACCTTGATTGCCACAGATTAGACACCGTCGTCAATGGAGGAAGAGAATCCGGTCGATGAAGCCTTGAAGGGAAGAAATTGGAAGCCGTATGCCTACTGTTCTTCGGGAGAGAAAACGCGCGGGAGAGAAAACGTAATTCTGATTCAACGTACGTTACTTTCTCTCTCTCTCTTCCCTTTTATACCCCCTTCTTTCCACGGGCCTTATTCCCGTGGGCCGGGCTTCCTGGGCCCAACTTAGCCAGACGGGCCTTAAGCCCAATTACTAATTAAATAAATCCTTCAGGCTCCTACCCTTTCACTATCACAGTATTTTAGCATGGAACTAACCGTGTTCGAGAGGTGTGCAGGGTATTTTGGCACCCGAAATGAAAAAGTTCGCAAAATAGTCCTTATAGTGTCTACCTTGATTGTGACTGCCACTTACCAAGCCGCTTTCACTCCTCCGGGAGGATACTGGCAGGATTCCTCTTCAAATAACCCAGCCAATTCCACTGTCATTGCCACCAATTCCAGCAGCATTGCTATTGGAAAACCACATCAAGCTGGAAACCTTATATTGAGCGGCTCGAATCTACTGTGTTTTACCATCCTCAACAGCTTAGTTTTTACCGCCTCCATCGGCACGGTCTGGGCCACCGCGATGACACTATACCCCGACACTTTAATGGTTTACTTGTCTTTATGCCTTCTCAGCATTGCCTACTTTGTTTTTGTTACAATCGAAATACCGAAATCTGATATGCTCGTGGTAAAGATCCTATTTGGTTTTTATGAGTGCTCGCTAGTCACGACGTTGCTCCTCCCCGCATCGGTGTGGTCGAAGTACAACCAAATTCTGCACAGAATCGATGGCACAAGGAGACGCGTCGGCAGCTTGCTAGGATAGAAGGATCGGAAATAATTCACAAGTATTATCTACTTTAACTATTTTTGTCACATGTGGTTTGCAAGAAATACTCTTTTTATTAGTTGCGTGTAATGGACTCATGTATTAGTTCCTTAATGCCTAAAGACCTTTAATCTTTGCGTGAAGTCGGGATTTGGATTACCTAATACAATTCACGAGGCGAGGTGTTTTTGCAGTGCATTTCCGTTCTTTAGCTCTCTTTGTCTCTCCATATTTTCATTATCATCTTCATGTGATGTGTCTTTTATGATTAGAGGTCGAGTTTTAATACACATAGGATACGAGCTATTATAACTTAAATATATAACTCATCCCCAAAGTTATCTAATAGCTATGTTATCTAATTTTGCATTACCGTTTAGATTTATTTATTTATTTATCTTTTCCTACAACATGATGCAGTTATAATTCACAAGAGTATTCCTGAGACTTCTGGGTTAACAACTTTGGGGACTAAAAGCAGGCGAAACCATTATAGCAGCTGTCCGATTTGTGATTACGGAAAACTCAATTGTAATTACATTAACGAGGCGCAAGTGATGAAGAACCCACCAATGGCTTATCAGTTTAGGTATATTGATTTGATCTTATTGACGGTAATAGGGATAAGTTTAGAAACTGGACTTAAGGCTCGGTAGTTCATCAATTGAGGATATAAGATTTTGTCTTGGCGACTTGAATGCTTAAGTTTTTGGAAAAGCTCAACCAAACGCCGATTAAAGCAATGAAATTCTCGTACTCCACACGGTTTAAGTGGTTACAATCGATGCGTGCGAGGTGGGTGTGGCCGTGCTTTATCAAGAGAGCCTCACCTTCTACTCCACACAACTTCAAGTAGTAAAGGAGAAATGACACCCAATTATATTAAAAAGGTAAAAAAAAAAAAAAAAAAATTGTCGGCCCACAAATTATTGGCTTGAGATTGATTACAATTCTTCCTCGATATTAGATTATTTTGATAACTTGGCTCACGCATTGCAAAACGTGGTGGTTAAAATCTTCTGACAGAGAAAGGCCACCTATTCCTGCGGGATATATCATAAACAATGACTCCCCTAATTAAGTTTTCGTGGACCGTGGCACTATTTATGATTTCGCAAGCTCGCTACTCCTACCTCCACCGATCAACAATGAGCAAAGCCCCTCTGCTCCTACACTTCCCTCGTCAAGCTATGGACCTTCCAGGAGCGATAGTAGATGATGATGTTAATGAGCTATATAGGTTAATTGAGGGGGACGGAAATCTCTTAGAGCGTGGATCCAAGGACCCCTTCCGAAATACTCCACTGCACGATGCTGCAGACCAGGGGAAAACTCAAGTGGCTGTGGAAATGGCCATCTTGAAGCCGTCACTCGCTCAAAAGCTTAATCAAAAGGGTTATAGCCCCATGCACTTGGCTTTGGAAAAGAAGCATTACCGCACTGTGAGGGCACTGGCAACGCTTGATCCCAAGTTGATCCGAGTCCGAGGACGAGGCGGGATCACCCCTTTGCATTGGGTCGCTGGAAAGAAAGGAGACAACAAGCAAGAGCTCGAGGACCTCTTGGAGCTCTTAGCTGAATTCCTATCCACTTGCAGATCGTCCATCGAAGATTTGACAAGTCAATGCGAGACCGCCGTTCACATTGCCGTCAAGAAATGCAACATCGAAACATTCAAGGTCTTGTTTGGATGGCTTAAGCGAACCTATATGACAGAAATCTTGGATTGGAAAGACCAAGATGGCAATAACGTCTTACATATTGCTGTGTCCGAAAATCAGCCTAAGGTATAGTTCATTGATTTCACGCTTATTCGTGCTTTTATCATTTAATTCTTGAAATAGCGTAATAACAAATGTTATGCTAATAAAATATGAAAGTACATGGTTCTGATAGAGAAGAGATATGAACAAATCACCTTATTTGGTTTCTTCTGTTGAAGAGAAGAAGAGGAATTAGGAGGAATTGATATCTCCTTCCCTCCCAATCTTATATTTCTTATTTTTCTTTTTGACAACTTTCCCATGCACAAGGTCGCGTATGAGTGGGTTGGACCCCTTTATTGAATATGGTTTTATAGGTTGATCCATTCTTTTATCTTCGTTTATTTCCTCAGTGGTTAGGTCTCCAAATCACTTCAGATGGGTAGTCAAAGTTAGGTCAACAAGGAGTGTTTATTTATTAAAGAAAAGTCAAATACTCATATTAAGAGAGCGATAATATGAGTAGGTAGATTACTTTTAATTTTTTTTTTCATTCAATAGATACATTTGGGCATGTTTAAAAATTCAATTAAGCGTTGGAAATTAAAAAAAAAAATGGAGCGCTGAATGAGATTAAACTGGTATAATAATCGTAATTAGTATTTGACTTAAAAGACAAAATTGAGTCAAAATATTCCCTTAATCTAGTAATCAGTATAATAGATAATAAGTAGAATATTCCCGATGATATTGTTAAAACCTACTCTAACAGTTCAATGTTTGGTGACAAATTAATTATATTCAGTGATGTATTTTTAATCATAATCGAACAATTTTTTACTTCTCTTTTCAGGACTTAAGATTATCAACACCAGCACTTATTTTTCAATTTTATCAAGACAAGACAAGCCTATAGCTTCATTTCAAAATTTGCTAGTGGAAAACTATTAAGGTTTAAATTTGAGTTCATTTTAATTGGCATAACAATGTTTTGGTTGGAGGATGTACAGGAAAAAAAAAATAAGAAAGGAAGGAAAACAAAGGACGGATATAGAGATCGCCTTGTTTCTTACCTAGCACAACAATAACTTAATGACTTGTACTATTTTTATGCTCTAAATGGTTATAACATTTCTTAACTTATTGAATTGATGAAAATAATTTCAAGAAAAAAAAAACTCAGTAATCAAAATCACAAATGGAAAGGATGAATGTTGCTATTTATGAAAATGTGAAAATACCATATTGTCATAAAAATATAAAACGGTCTCTATATATCAAAGCAATTATGATTTATTCCACCACTTAATGTAATTTTCCGTTCGTTTTTATGCAAACTTCATTTTTTTTCTCTTTTTCTTACTATTGTGCTTAAGTTAATTCCGATAAGTGATTGTTTACAATGAGTTTGAACCTTGTTCTTGATCCTTGTTGATTAACATATATCAAATATAGAATATCATCATAAAGAGTATGTAACTTTAACCATAGAATTCCCCTAAATAACTCGAACTAAGTAATTGCCTATAACAAGGACTTTTTGTAAA